>JACXGI010001592.1:20454-89211 GCA_016801175.1 Esox masquinongy
CCGTGTACCGACTCTCTGCCCGTCCCTGACCACTCTGCCTATCGCTCGTCTGCCCCTTCGCCGCCGTTACGTTAAACGCCTTACCTCCCGTCCCCGTCCACTCTACCTGCCCTTTTCCCACTCGCTCCCAGTCCGCGATTGGATCCTCACCCGTGCCCCTGACATTTTCCTCTTAATGGGAATTGCTGGGACAGGAATGATTCATCACAATAACCTCATAATCAAATATAAAACACAAATAATCTCAATAATCTTTGGTGATAATGTTTTCACACTTTAGTGTACATAATCACACAAAGACTCTAATGCAAGAAAAATACTAATATAACTAGGACTATAGCCTACTTCAAATATATTTTCTGCAATAATATAATCACTTAATGTTACAAGTGTAAGATATCCAATCCTTGCTTACCTGAATATTTTTGAGAAAACTGAACTGTTTGAAAGTGTTGCTATTGCTTCATTTGTAGCCAAGTGCAGCACCCCAAAACTGGATGATGAAAGTGCTACAACAGTATGTTTTAGTGTCAGCTATGCTGTGTCGCTGTGTATACAGAGAAATGCTTACGTATAGAACCTTTGCAGATAGAAATAATTTTTTTAAATAGAAACACAAGAAATATGTACCGGGACATAGTAATACGAAAAATAATAGCAATGAATAAATAACAAATTACGAGAACAATACCTTTAGGTCACGTTCACCAGTTTCCTGAAGAAGAGAACGACACATTATGTGAACTCATCTGGTACACGTGAATTCTGTGCGCAGTCATGTGATTGACAGTAAAGGACTCACTGTGTTGTAACATTTAATTCAGAGAGCTATGGTTATAGACATATCTAAAATTCCCTTTTAGACATTTAATTCAGGGAGCTGTGGTTAAAGACATAACTAAAGTTCCCTTTTAGACATTCATTTTGGTAAGACACAATGGAAGACATACAGTCATGGCCTAGAATTAAACCAGAAAGAGGTGGCCTATGGCAGCCTTCCCTAGAGCCATGAGGAAAAATGTATCAAATACAATTATCTGCCACAAACAACCCCTTTCAACAGTGCCCAGTATGCCACTACACATGTACCATGGTAGACAACCCTTGCCCTTTGCTTTCCTATGCCAATCTAGCTGGATAGCCACTGTTTACATAGTGCCCTACCCGGAACTGGCATGGGAGGCTGTTTCTGTCAATTGATGAAAAAAGAATCAAACGGGGGATTTCCAGAGCAATGTGATGTTTATTCACAAATCCATGTACCTGGGGGGGGGTTAATTACAAAAATTCATAGGGGGATCGGGCGTGTAGCTTGACCGCTCCTAGCCTCTGGAATGCCCTCCTGAACCACCTGAAGTCATCACAGATTAGGTTAATTTAAAACAGGTTATAATGAACAGCACTCTACAAATGTAATAAATTATTATTATAGTATTCTCCAAAGAAATGTTTATATCAAAAAAAAATCAGAATTGTCCATACATTGATTCTCTTTTGCACTATAAAAATAAATGAAAACCAGCATTTAAGATTCACCAAGTACTGGACGCAGTTCTGACCGAACTGTTACTGGACAATTTGATGTAGTGAAAACAATGAGCTCCTCTGTGTCTTCAAGACATTAAGAGAGTAGACTGTATCAGAATTTTTCCAAAACTGGAGCTGGCAATAATATTACACACCATTTGATACTAGATGAAAGAACATTACCTGAATTAAACCTAATAATTATTGACCATGATACATATCATGACCTACAGTATGAGTCCATAAACATGGTAAGTAAAGCCATATATAGTTACAAAGTACAGCATCTAAGTACATAATTGTTTCACTTCTGCTTTTCAAGCAGATAACGAAAGACGTAATGTGATTGTGAAACGTGAAGCATGAGTCCGGGGCATAAATCCAGAGGTTTTATTTGATTGTATAAGGTGCAGCAAAGAATGGAAGCACTGACAGATTTGACCATTTGGACTAAAGTTAATGTGTAACTAAACATTTTCCTTGTGAATCTCTTAAAAGGCATTCGATAGGGGAGTCATGCTTCCCTCATAAGGCTCAGTGGTCCTGGGGTACCTAACAGAGGATATGTTGTGAGAGTATGGTTTGTTAGCAACATGCATGGCACAGTATGTTTGTGTCTTTTCTAGCTACTAAAATGGGCATACAGTAAACGAGACCAGAGATTTTAGAAAAGGACCACTACATGACAAATTAAATTGCCATTTTGTACAAAATGCCCTCTATTGACTGTATTCTAATGTCCATTCCTCAATCCACTCCACTGTATCACAACCCCTTCAGCTATATGTGCTCTCTTGGAATCTCCCTGTACCAGTGTTTCTAGGCATTCCAAAGAAAAGGGCAAGGTTAAGGAAGGGTAAAATCCCAGCTGTTCTCATGTTCAAACATGACAAAGCAGTATAGAAACATACTAAACCGAAAGGCAAAGGTAAGCATGATTTAATAGAACTGTATTTAAAGATTGTTTTAACTGTATTTAATTAACTTCATTATTTACAATGTCCTCATGTACATATTCGATTTTAAACAACTCAAACAACTTTTGCTTTTGTAAAATATAACTAAGGAAATGGTTCTGAATCTATGATTGTTGTCATTCTAAACGTAATATACACAATAGCATGTAACATTTCGTTTCTGTGAAGAGCAGAAAGTAAATATTTCTGCTGGATAGAGTAGAATGTAATATTGAGTAGGATGTGACTAGATATCTTAAAATATATGCATTCGCAAGTCGCTCTGGATAAAAACGTAAACAAGTCAATGTTTAAGGAAATGCCATTGTTTAAGAAAATACCATTGCACCTTAGAAATTCGTTGCTTAAATAGAGTTCTTCATTCATTATTTTTTTTATATATATTTCATAAATTGACATTGTTCGGAATGCATAATTGATTTAGATTCATGTAGGCTTCAGAAAGTTTTATGACTATTTCAGTTTCTCGACATTTTGTTGCCATTTTGCGGTTTGGTATCTAGTGGCTAATTGGTTAATTCCGCATAATTTTGGCAGCAATCTACACCAAGGTAAAGTTGGTTTGATATTCGATATTAGATATTCAGCGGATATTCGAAACCCAAGATCAGTCTTGTTTTCCAGATCTCAGGCACACTAAAACCCGGCGTATCAAATCACGAACACAGCGGTCTGCTTATGGTTAGGGGCCGTCAATAAATTTGATGCTTATGGTCCCTAACCATAAGCAGACCGCTGTATACGTCTTTCGACACATCGGGTTATAGGGTGGTTGAGTCTGGGAAAACAGGACCTGATGTCGGGTTTTGAATAAACGTTGAATATCCAATATCGATTTTCAAACAAACTTTACCTCGGTCCACTACACACACAATACCCCTAATGACAAGGCTAAAACACTTTTTAGACATTTGTGCCGATTTATTGAAAATAATAAAACTAAAATCTCATAAATATGTACGGTTTAAACACTAGAATCGTTTTTGGCGGCGATCACAACTCTTCTATGTCAATTGACTGTATTTACAAGCAGTAGCAGAAGCGAAAATACCGTGTGAAGCGATAAGTCCTGCTTTTGGGAACTTATAACAGTCCTGATCAAATAACTACAGTGTGAACAGGTATGTGCTCTCTCCCTCAGTAGCGCAGATAATTCAGAGCCTGTTATCAGAAGCATTATCTTTTTCTGGTGTTTCTTTAAATGATGCTTGGTTCTTTGGAGAGTAAGAAAGAAAGAGAAAAAAAGTGGTGCTGTCAACATGGACTCCGGTAGACGTGTTTGAGAGAAGGATCGGAGTGTCTCAACCGGCACTGACAGACGTCACGTGTGTGGGGGAAAGTGCTGTGTGTATGAGAGAATGTGTATTAGATGGGACGTAGGGTTTGTGAGGCAGGGAGACTACATGTATCAAGTTACGGTGTCTGAAAACGATGGGGAGACATGGTTTTCTAAATGAAAAGGCTATAGGATTTGCTCCACTGGTTTTGTTTGTGTTGCGCTTGCCTACATTATCCTCAAATATTCACAATAGGTTTCAGGCTTCGGTCTGAAACTGTAATGTCAAGCAGATACAGACAGAGGTTACACAGATTTAAAAGGAACATAGGTTTAAGGCAAAGGGTCTGAATACTTATGTACATGAGATATTTTTTTTTGTTGTTGTTAAATTGGCACACATTTAAAAAAATGCATTTGTCATTATATGGTATTGCACATAAATTGATGCAAAAAAGATCTATTAGAAATGCAATCAATAACACAACAAAATGTGGAAAAAGACAAGGCGTGTGAATGCTTTACGAAGCTAATGTATATAATAATATTAGATTTTTTGTTTCTCTGAAGAAAACAAAATACCAGTTTGGTAACACCTTTAATCACTATCATGGCATCGGAATACCATTATTTTTCCTGCTCTGGTACTCACCAAATAATATGAAAGTACCATGGTTTGGTACACAAATGGTTTGATTTTTTTGTGAATTTATTTGACCATATTTACATTTTAGTCAGTTAGCCAAAGATTGAGTGACATTAAGAAGTTACCATCAGGTTAGGTGCAAATGCTTTGGTATATTCCTTTGAGTCTTTACATTATCAGCTCGGTGATGCAATTCAGCAAACTCAACTGCCAGCCCTATGATGCTATTACAAAGGTATTATTTAAGTGTAATGCAATACTATCATACTTCAAAGCTTAAACCATGGTCCAATTCCATAATTTAGATATGATGTACCATGGTATGAAGGAACATCATGGTTATTTTAGGTACAATAACAGGACCATGATTCAGTAGTGCAGTGCAAAAATACAATTTAAATAAGTGACACACTTCATACTTGCAATGCATTTTTCCTTAACCTCATAAGACCTGAGCTTTGATAATGTATGCATTTTTATTTCTCTTAGCTATTTGGTTAGTAGTACCTGATAAGTATAATATCTGAGCATGGCGCAGACAACTCTCCTCTAATAAGGACAATAGGTTTAAGTTAAGCAGAATGAAGTAAATGGTGCATTAAAAAATGGGGTAAATTGCATTTACCCGTGTTTACCCTCCATACATCTTTGCATTGTTGTACCATCATTCATCAAGACTAAAGCCATGGTACATGATTCCATAAATACCATGATTCAGAAGATTTCCACTACAGAATCATATCTGTTCTTAATGCAGTGCCACCTGAAGGCCCGAAGATTCCATCCATCCAATATTGGCTTTCGGCCTTGTCCCTTGCATACAGAGATTTCTCTGAATCTTTTAATGATATTGTGTACCATAGATGATGAGATCCCCAAACTCTTTGCAATTTTACGTTGAGAAACATATTCATTTATCTGTGCAGTCTTTCACGGAGTGGTGAACCCCTTCCCATCCTCACTTCTGACAGGCCCATCTTCCCTGGAATGATCTTTTAATACCCAATCATCTTACTGACCTGTTGCCAATTGACCTAATTAGTTGTGTGATATTCCACCAGGTTTAGTTTTTAGCATTACTAAACTTTTAAATTTTTTTGTTGCCTCTGTCCCAACAATCAAATGTCTCAATATCAAAACGTTTGATATATTGTCCTTGTACTATTTTCTATTGAATATAGGGTTTATATGATTTGCACATTTGCATTCTGTTTTTATTTACATTTCACGCAGCATCCCAACTGTTTTGGAAAAGGGGTTGTATATTATACAGAACATATGGGAAACTTTTTACAGTACACTTGAAATACAGTATATTTGTCAGGAAATATATATTTTTTAAAAACTTTGTATATTTTTCTCTTTATCTGTGCTCTCATTGGTTTTCATTTAAACATTTATTTTGGACCCCTCTGCCCAGTCCCATCTTAAACCCATAGATGGAGTATTCCACTAAGACAGTTGCTGCTGGCTGCTTTGGGAAGATATACAAGGAGAAGTATAATGGCACCTGGGCTGCAATCAAGAAAGTACCACAACATTTAATCAACATGAAAGACTTGAAGAGAGAGTGTAAAATATATAAGTGAGTATGACAGACAATGTGCTAACGTGGACATGATCTCAGAAATGGGGATGATTTTGCTGATGTAGATGGTCAATACAGAGGAGCTTGGTTGTCCTGTACAGTTCTGCTTGAAAGCGCACTCTACAGGGATGGTTGTTATTTTTGTGTAAAATATTAAAAGGAACTCATACAATCCTTATCTATCCTCCAATTTGTAATAAGTACATTACAAATAATGGACACAAACAAAATATTATATATTTTCAATGTTTATTTAACAAAAAAAGTGGTTTATTTAACAAACAAAATGTGAACATCATTCAATAGCTTGTGACACCTCCACTGGCAGCGATAACTTGGAGTAAACATCTCCTAAAGCCACTAATCAGTCTCTGACCTCTTTTTTGCCCCCTCCTCTTAACATAATTAGGCATGTACTGCCTGCTTAAGATCCTACCACAGGTTATCAATTAGATTAAGGTCAGGATTTTGATTTTGCCATACCAAAACACAAATCTTCTTTCTCCTGAGCCATTCTTTATTTGCTTTGCTTGAATGCTTTGTGTCGTTGCCTTGTTGGAAGACTCATTTTTGGCCCAGCCTTACCTCCTTGACTGATAGCCTGACATCCTTTTCAAGAATCTCCTGGTTTACTTCAGAATTCATGGTTCCCTTGTTGATGTGCACCTGACTAGGTCCAGAGGAAAAGCTGCCCCAGATCTTAACATTCTCACAAGCATGGTTGTCTGATAAGGTTGTTTTGGTGGTGGGCAGTTTTGGGTTTTCACCAAACATTGCCGGTTTAATTCTGACTAAAAAGGTCAATTTTGGACTCATCTGTCCAGAGAATGCACTTCCAGAAACCTTGATGATGTCTATGTAGTCTCTGGCAAAGATGGGCCGTTTGCTTCTTTTTTGACAGCAGAGGCTTCTTCCTTGTAACCCTTTCATGAATGCCGTTTCGATTCAGTGTTCTTATTGTTGAAGCACAGTAACCTGAGATGCAGCAAGAGAGGGCAGCAGATCTCCAGATGTTATGTTTGGGTTGGCATTTACCTGATATTCTGGAAGGGCGTCCACCACTAGGCTGAGTTGCTGTCAGGTTAAATGCTCTCCATTTTTGAAGGGAGCTCAAACCTCACAGTTGAGAGATTGAGCTAAAATCATTTTGAATGGTTGCATAGCCATGCTTAGATTGCTTTCACTACCCTCTTTCTGATGTCCTCTGAGATCTCCTTTCCTGTCGGAATGCTGTGTTTTGCATTCACCTGCATTGGTCACACCAAACTGACCAAGTTCCTGGCCTCTATTTATATATTCATTGTAAATGTCTCTATTTTTGTCCCGCCCAAACTCTTCCCTAAAGATCCCTCCTTTGATTGGTTCTGCTGGTACTCAATTATTTACCCACCTGATTTAAGTTACAAACTTGATAAAACCAATGTAGTTTTGGGTTCACTTAATTTTGCACCTGTACTAGTTCCTTTTTCATTTTGTTTTCCTACTACATGCATGCTTTCCTCTAAATCAAAATATAGATTTGGTAACTAAAAACCTATTATGTCATATAAAAAGACTGGTTCTGATTAAATAAATATTTTATGGTGAACCCTAAAAACATCTACAAATGCACCGGGGTTTACATACCTTCAAGTAGCACTGTATGTAGACTTGCTTTCTTTCATCCTCTCTCTCTGACCTGGGACGACAGTAAAGCAGTACATCCTAATATAGTCAAGCTTCTGGGTAATCCAACACTCAAGGACTTAAAGTGGATCATACCCATGGAGTTCATCTTTGGAGAGGAACTGGAGACCACCATCTTCACATCATTCAAATCTAAAATACAGGTAGGTTTTTGCATCCTACTTCTTCTACCAAACATGCATGTGACAGTGTTTACAAAATTGCCATATCAAGATTACACCCAGGAGATTTTACAGACATTCTATTTTTAAAAATCAAAACGATATTTTGATAAGTCTGCTAAGTCAGAGTTACCAATCTAGTGACATATTTGACCCTAGGATAAAAAGGTTGGGATGCCCTGTGGTAAATTACTAAAACATACTTTTAAATGTGATAAAATCCTTTGTTTCCCACAGTTGACTCCATCTATAAAGGCTACCATCATCACAGGCATGTGTGAAGGACTACTTCACCTACACAGCAAAGACATCGTCCATCAGGACCTCAAACCTGACAACATCATGGTGAGACAAGCATTCAAATAGATTTCTTTGTTGTTAAATAATGATGCAATTCAGTAATGATGCAACAATGAAGTAATATTTAATAACAGTTGTTTGGAATAAAAGACATTATCACAGTAAATCAATAGACCACATACAATTATATTTCTCCACCTCTCTCAAATCATCTCTTCTAGATAGAGCATGGAAGTTACAGAGCTGTGATCATTGATATGGGACTGGCCAAATTCTCCCGCAATGGCCTCAGTTCTGCGATGGATATGGGCAACGAGGCCTATTCTCCCCCTGAGGTCCTGCAGAGGACAAGCCAAAGAGACCAGCGCTCAGATGTGTGGGCTATGGGAAAAATCATTGCTGAACTTTGTGCCAGACTGCGGCTGCATACCCCGAGTGTCTGTCCAGCAAAGATCCAGGAGACCCTCAGTCATCAAGGCCAACAGTACTGTAACGCTGTCTGTAAGATGGTGCAGAGTGACCCCAGATTACGGGCCACTATGGCTGAGGTCATCCCGGAGATACGAAAGGCCAGTGATAGTGGCGGCAACACCAGGGGACAACAAATGGCAAATATTCAGAAACCCTTTCCTCGCACTGAGGTGAAAGATAAATTGTTACATCCTCAAGCTCCTGTACAACTTACACGAAGGCCTGAGGTCAAGACGATTGTACGAGCTCCTGTGCGAGCGCCTTCTCCATCTAGGTGGGAGCGTGCTGCAGCTCCAAACCCTGAGGTCAAGATAACACCAAGTCCTAAAGCACCTGTACAACGATCAGAGTCTCCATTAGGATTTGAGCACAAAGCCCCACCAAGGCCTGAGATCAAGACGCTAGAACGAGCTCCTGTGCGTGGACCTATGCCGTCTAGATGGGAGCGTGTAGCCTGGCAAAAGACAGAGGTTGAGACTGATGTCCAGACAACAATGGAACCTCTAGCATCTCCAAAAGCTGAGGGTAAGAAGAATCAGATTAAGTTGGAGAATAATAGTCAAAATTTGTGAATATGAGGTAGGATAGTCAAATTTGAGGTCATGAGGTTCAACGTCATTGTGATTGCTTTTGACTCTTCAGACTTTTCCTTGAAAAGTGTGACTTGTTTCTGGAGAGAGGGAAAATTGGAATTGGAATTATTTAGACAATCCTGGAAAGTACCACATACTTAGATAAGCCCACCTTCCCCACCTGGTGGAGCACAAAACAACCCAGAATGTATTTTTGATACAGATGTCAAGCTAAAAGGCAGCGTTCCGCAAGTGAAGTTTGCCTTCACTTCGGTATTGATGAATGAATTCATTTGATAAAAAGATTATTGTAATGGAAAAACAAAGTATGGCTCCTCCCTAAATGAGCATATATTCCCAAACTTAGTTGTCCTGAGAATGTACAGAACTGCCAGGTTCTTGGATTGATTACACTTTTCTTTTTTTGAAGCAGCTACTTTATCTGCTTGGCCCAGCTACACTATGTTAAACATAATAAATTGCTCCCTATTCTTCGGATGTGTACAAAACTCTGTAAAAGTGGCAGTAATATAGCTTTTCTTAAAAAAGACAAATCTGGCCTTCCTGAAGAAAAGTTATATTTACAAAATACTCATTTTAGATCCCATCATAGTGTTGAGGTTCCACTTGTAAAGGTGGTAAATGACATTGACATTGACAAGAGACTCAGGCTCTGTATCTGTCTTAATGCGAATTGATCTTCAACACAATGCTGCCTTCAACATAATTGATCATTACAGTCTTTTAGAGACACTGAAAACCCATTTTGGTCTATGTGGACTGCTGTAGTTCTTGCCTGGCTTAGATTCTATCAGAAAAATTACTTTATTTTTTGGGGCCGTTCGGTGTTACTGTATTGGATTTTCACTGCTATTCAGCTGTGAATTTCAATGAAACAAAGCTCTTGAAAGCCTGTGGTGGGTCATGATTGGCTTTGTAGTAGGCAAACTCATTTTGAATAATAAACCTGACAAGCTATGCAATTCAAATGAAATTAATTTTTATTTATTTTATTCAAGGAAGTACTCTTGTACCCACATGGGTCGTAAGTTGCTGCCCCTAGAGGTAGGCAATTTGATTCTGCTTGCTCTGGACCAGTCACGTCCTTAATACTGGCTTCAATCAACATTGACGTTAAGCTAGAAACACCAGTACGAATCACAGCCTATTCCAAAGAATACATCAGATAATAATAATAATAATAGGTTACATTTGTGCATGTATTATGTCAGTTTCTGAGCCCGTGTTCACGCTGTGCATGTTCGTTTCATGGGGTTCTTCCTATTGTCTTGCCTATTGCACCACTCTCCATTATAACCTCTCTTACAAATAATTTATTTTTCAACAATGTTTTGAAACAATGAGCCCTCCATGATGAGAAAAAAACACAGAGTAGGCTAATACGTCCAATCATATTGTTATTGAAGTAGAAAACAATGGTTTAGAAATGTAACCCATGAGGTAAAATGCAAAATCCATTTACAGTCATCTATTTAAACCCTAACATTGATTGATCCTGCGTTAGATGTTGTTCAATTGGTAATATTCTATTTTGTCTGCTGTCTCTCAATAGAAAAGTAATACAAAAGTAACTTAAAGTAATCAGATCACGTTACTCAGTTTGAGTGATCCAGTCTCAGTATACAATTTCTGCTCCATTAGTGCCAGGAGACTAGGGTCAGTCTGAGATATATGCTGAAGTATCCGCTTGGATCTAAGGAATGCTTCCTTTAACTTCTCTGGTGTCCTGTTGGTTCTTAGGAGAACCTGAGCCCTTGGACCACGCCTCGAAACGATCGTGCCGGACGACTCCTTGCTGTCTCTGTTGCTGATCTGGATTCTTCCTGGGGGCACAGCCAAGCTGTTCCCATTTGTATTTATTGACCTCCTGGACGTCTGAACCTGTAAATATACTGTACTGATGTGAAACGTGGCCTTAAATGGTAATTCACTATTAAAACCTTACCATCAGCCAGAAGAGGACTGGCCAACCCTCTCATTCCGGCTCCTCTAGTTTTCGTCCTAGATTCTGACTCTACTAGGGAGTTTTTCCTAGCTATTGTGCTTACAATTTTTGTTGTTGCTTGCTCTTGGAGGTTTTATGCTGGGTATCTGTGTAAGCATTTTCTGGAAGCTGCTGATGTATTGAGGGCTTTATGAAATACATTTGGTTGAATAAGAGGGAAAGACCATATTAAAATGCATAGAATTGGCATACCTCATGAAGGAATACTAGAAGCACTGAACATAAAAAGTAGGGCTGTGAAAGTTAACGTGTGTGATTAAATAAAAATGCTTAATGCCGTTAATTCTTTTCGTGCCATTTTTTGTTGTTTGAGCCTCAGAATCATCCATAGTTAGTGTTTGACTTGGGCGGGAGCAGTCACTTATTGATTTAGTGCAGGTGCAGGTAGCGTTATTGACACTTGACTGGTGTTGGAGTTGTCTGGAGCGCCTCACATTAACTTTTTTCAATACAACAATGGAGAGTAGACTGTCATGAATTGTTTACTCGCCACATGTTTGTGAATCCTGCCCAACAACACTTTAGTACTTGTACATTAGAACACAGTCTGCACTGTTCCAAGTTGTTGGAAATTGGAACAGCTGTGCCTCCCCTCTCACACTTTTCTGAAACTGTTCCCAAGATGCTATGTGTGTGCAAATCCACTTGTTAACTTGCATTTAGCATGGTAAGTTATGCTTATTTTATGTTATGCTTACTTTACATTTATCTCACTTTGCTTTTATTTTTATTTTAATTGTTCTGAAAAGGTTTCTTAAACTATCCAGTATTATCTTGGTTGGATTTCTTGTAATTGTTGTATGTCGATATGTTCAATAAAAGTATGTCAAACAGAAATTAAAACACTTTTCTATCTCTCTCAGGACAGGATTATGGACAGGGCAAAAGGGGCCAGGGCCCAGGTGCCTCTGAATATTAGGGGCCTTGGGCTACAAGGCACTCCGAGGTCCCTAATGGTCAGAGGCCCCTGGGACAATCTTTGGTGAATGCAAAATGTAGATATATTGACCGATAGTGCTGGAAAATGGGGACCATTCAGCCCATCAAGTGCCCCCTGACTGCTAGGGCTCCACCTCAACCCATACCAGGGCCATTCCCCAACCCAAGCTAGGCCAACTGGGCTCCACCTCAACCCATACTAGGGCCACTCGGCTCTTCCTCAACCCATACCAAACCAGGGCCCCTGGCTCCACCTCAACTCTTACCAGGATTCCTCCACAAATCATGCTAAGGCCCCTCCTCCACAACCCATACCAGGGTCCCTCCACAATCTATACAGGGCCTCTCAGTCCCGTCATAACCTAAAACAGGGCCTCTAACTACAAGTGTGTTAGATATTAGATCTATTTAATATTATGTATTGAATATTATATATACAGTAAATTTATATTAGATATTTCCATGAATCTGAGCCAATAATAATAATCAATAATTTATGTTAATTATTATTGTTGGTGTTTAAAGTTACTTTGTAGGTGTTGTAGTAGTTCTGTGCTATGATTGTTCTCTGCCTCACTCGCTTTGGATAAAACAAAGCATTTGCTAAACGACTTAATGTAAATGTATTTTTTTATGTTTTACCATTTTCACTATTATTAACTTGATATAAAAGCACATTATATCATTTTCACAACATTTAGGCCATAACAATTCTTCAGATTATTTTTATATGAAAAAAATTGTACATTTCCTAACATTTTACTGTAATCAATTAGGAGTGATCTCTTAAAAAGAGGACAAAGAGCATTTTTACATGGGGGTCGTGTGCGCAAACGTTGCGTAATTGTTTGGGAGTGGGGGGGCCTCCAGAGACACTCGTGCCCAGGGGCCTCATAGAATGTGGATCTGTCCATGATCTTTGCTTAGGCCAACGTGAGTCGTGGTTTTAGAACTAGTTCTGATCAATTGAGACACATTAGACCATAAGCAAAAGCAGCGTGCCATTCAGTGAGGCTCGTTTGAAGAAGCGTAACTTACACTTCCAGTCTACTTTTCTTGTCATAGTGTAGCTTAGACGAGACAGATGTACCAAAATAATTTAGTCATCCAATATAAATTCAAAAACATTCTCAATAATCATAAAACAACATAGCTTAATTCACTCTTCACAGACTGAAAGGTTTGTTATTGTATTTGAAGTTTCTTATAAAAACAGAGACAAACCATTCCAAAGGTTTTAAATACTTCTGACTTTCCAAATAGGCCTACCTGGTTTGCATAACCATACCACCTTGGCATTATTCGGCTATGGAATCCCAGGAATGGCAAATGTCAGTAAAAGGTTATTTGATGAATAAATTATTTAAGAGGATAGTGAAATATAAAGAAGTGTTTAATCATTTAATTAGCCAAGAAAATTAAAAAATGTATTTTACTCTTCCATTTATCATTTACTCACCCTTTATATTTTTCAACAGCTCACTTTTATTATTTTCTTACGCCTAGCACAGTTCAATCATGTATCTATTTCCTTTTTTCCCCTCATGCGACATTTCCCATTTTCCTCTTATAAGAAATCCAATTTTCCTCGTCTCAATATTATAATTAGAAGGGTGTGTCTAAACTACCTGGGCAGTGTCTTACTCACCATTAGCTAATCATTGTGCGCAACAAACACCTTACTACTATAGACACAGTCAACAATTTAACGTTGAAAAGACATCTATGTGGGACATTGATTCCACATTGAATGACAGGTCGTCATTTGAAGTTGTTGTATAGACGTCGTTTTAAGGGCGTTGACAAGACGACATTTCACGGTCGTTGTTTCAACAATATAGAAAGATGTCGTGTAAACATTTTATGACTTAGAGAAGATCTGCAAAGAGGAGTGGGACAAAATCCCTCCTGAGATGTGTGCAAACCTGGTGGCCAACTACAAGAAACATCTGATCTCTGTGATTGCCAACAAGGGTTTTGCCACCAAGTACTAAGTCATGTTTTGCAGAGGGGTCGAATACTAATTTCACTCATTAAAATGCAAATCAATTTATAACATTTTTGACATGCGTTTTCCTGGATTTTTTTGTTGTTATTCTGTCTCTCACTGTTCAAATAAAGCTGCCATTAAAATTATAGACTGATAATTTCTTTGTCAGTGGGCAAACATACAAAATCAGCAGGGGATCAAATAATTTTTTCCCTCTCTAAGAATAGTCTGGCCATATTCACATTGACCCTAGGTAGCTAGATATACCATCATCATCAGTGGGTATATCATTACCATATGTTACCTGCTTTTACCAGCTATATAGACTGAATATATTGAGTTTGCTTGCCAGCTTCATAGCCCAGACGTTACGTCTGAAAATGTTGATACATTTGTTTTCTTCGTGAATATGTAAATACAACTCCTCTATATACTACATTTCCGAATACCTTAATTAAAATTAACAACGGTACACAACGGTTAACTAACTATTTAGCTAGTGATGGGCTTACTACGCTTACGACTAGAACGCGCGCCTACTTTTGAAACGTGCATGTGACCTTACTTCGTTGTAGGCGCGCGCAGGATGAACACCGCTTGTGATCTGCTGAAGGTTAGTACTAGGACATGAGACGATAACAGCTCAGTAAAACCAAAATTAAGGCATATTTCAATGGTCTAAGTAAGACTTTTGAAATGAATGGATACTTTAAGTTACGATTAATGGGTAAACTCAATGCATCCTTTAAAATGTCATTATATTGACTATCAAGGGTTCCACCTTAAAACCAAAATTAAGGCATTTTTCAGTGGTCTAAATTGGACTTTTGAAATGAATGGATAATTTAAGGGATTTAATTTTCTTAATTAAGGACCCATTAATTCATATTAAGGTATTTTGTATGATTTCAGGGGTTGTTTAAGGCAATAATGATATTTTAAGGGATTCAAGTTTCATAGTGCACTGCAAGTATTTCAACTGTTTTGGCTGTACAATGGAAGTGAACTTACATCCTACTCCAGTATAAATGTATACTATTTTTTCTATTTGGTAGTGTACTTAAGTTCAAAGTGTTAAATAAGTAAACAATTTTCTTAGTGTACTTCTTGAAAGTATATCAAAAGTAAACTATTTTCTAAGCATACTTTGTGAAAGTATATCAAAAGTAAACTAAAAGTGTATTATCCAATTTTTAGTATACTTGTGGTTTACATTAATTAACTTTTTTTTGTAAGGGAGTGCTTACTATAATGGCAGGATGCCATTAGCAAACATTAGCAGAACGCCCGGATGGTGTTTTTGTGGTTGCAGGGGATTTCAATCATTCAAATCTGAAAACTGTTTTTCCCAAATTCCACCAAAATGTCTCCTGCCCCCCACAGGAGACAATACACTTGACCATGTGTATACAAACATTCCGGAGGCTTACAAAGCCATACCCCTTCCCCAGCTGGGACAGTCGGATCACTTTACCTACTCCCGAAGTATTCACCCCTCATTAAACGTGTGAAACCATCAGTGAGGACAGTCAAAGTGTTGCCAGAGGGGTCAGACTCACTAATACAGCACCGGTTTCAACACACAGACTGGAGATTGTTTGCCACTCAAGCCACCCTTGACTCCCATACGGACATTGAGACATATGCTTCTTCCATTCTGCATGACATCAACATCTGTATCAACAATGTCACCACCCATAAACTAATAAAGACCTTCCCCAACCAGAAGCCATGGATGAACAGAGAGATCCAACAACTGTTAAAGGTATGCAACGCTGCTTTCAGATCCAACAATGCAGAGGCCTACAGCTCATCCAGGGCCAATCTAAAAAGGGGTGTGTGCTCAGAGCATGTGCTGGGCAGCTGGCCAAGGTCTTTACTGACACTTTCAACCTGTCACTGGCCCAGGCGGTTGTTCCAACGTGCTTCAAGACCGCAACCATTGTGCCAGTGCCAAAGCAATCATCTACATCTAACTTGAATGAATTCCAACCTGTCACACTCACCCCCATGATCATGAAGTGCTTCGAAGACTAGTTCTGGCCCACCTTAAGTCCTGCCTCCTCCCAGCACTGGATCCCTACCAGTTTGCCTACCAGTCGAACAGGTCTACAGAGGACGTCATCTCCACAGCTTTACACTCTGCCCTGACCCACCTGGACAAAACCAACACCTATGTGAGAATGCTATTCATAGACTTTAGCTCAGCATTCAACACGGTCATCCCCTCTAGGCTGGTCAACTCCATGACCTGGGGATCAGCCCCTCTCTCTGCAACTGGATATTGGACTTCCTAACCAACAGACCAACAGTCTGTCAGGTCCGACAACTTCACCTCCTCCACCCTGGGGATGAAGTCCCGCCTGTTGTCCCAGATCCTGGTGAACTTCTCCCGCTGCACAATCGAGAGCATTTTGACGAACTGTGCCACAGTGTGGTTTGGAGGATGCTCCGTGGCAAACAGAAGGCCTCGTTGCACTACTCCCTTGTACTACTTGTCTACCTTGGGAACCTCATTGCTTCTATCCCTGCATTTCAGTTGCACATGCCACCTTGCACTTTCACTGCACATTTAGAATTGCCATTGTACTTGCTTTTCTTTTTTTCGGATGTTACATGCTTATGTCCACCTCGGGAACCTCATTGCTGCTATCCTTGCATCTCAGTTGCACATACTTCCTTACACCTCCAACTTGCTCGATTGCACAGTCAGAATTGCCATTTGCACTTGCATTTGCCTCATTGCACAACTATTCATTCCCACTTGTACATACATATACTTAATACTTTCATTAATGCCTTAATGCATTCATTGCTTATTTAGAATTGCCATTTTTCACTACTGTATTTGCCTTCATTGCACTATACACTCCACTTGTAACATACAATTTACACAATACTTGTAAATTTCCTACCCTCTTCTATTTGCACTTCTGGTTAGATGCTAACTCCATTTCGTTTTACTGTACTCCTACTGTTCAATGACAGTAAAGTTGAATCTAATGTAATCCAAATTCATGTGTACAAATTGTGAGTCGGTGTGCTTGCATCCGCTTGCAAAAAATGCCTTTATGTTTTTATCCCAAGTTTCTAATCATAAATTGTAAAATCTTTCCTATCGTTTTCCTAAACCGTCAGTCATCAGTGAGCTCCTTTGCGTAGCTTGCTGTACATAACCAACTGTCAAGAGTTGCGCGTTCTCTCTGTCCGGAGTAGGCTACAGGCTGTGTGTGCAGCGCAATAATCAATATCACCAATGAACAGCTTCACACTGTATTTGTTTTAAATTATCTAATAATAAGAAAGAATGCATGATTACTTTGTTGTTTCAAATTGTATAATCCACCAACTTCATAACCACTAACCACGGGCAGCCCTAGTTTAATGCTGTGGTGTGTAGTGCCAATAAAACCAACTAAAATCTATTGCTTCACTGACGCGTGGAGCTGCTCATCTCCACGTTCAGCGACCCAGAAACCGCATCCATTGCATATTACGCTACGCCAATGACGGTACACTCTTGCGACATCTCCAGTCTAGTTTCGGTATCAGTTGTTTTCTGTGGGCACTGTACTGTGACCAGTTGGCTTGACCAGTGATTCTCGTCATTCTGGTTTGTTCCCTTATATCATTTGTGCAGAGAGTTGTTACACCACCAGTTAGGAGGTAATATGTATATGGGAACTTGGTGAAAACTCTGAAACTTGTCTGGATACTAATACGGGCACACATTAGACTACTGATTTTTTTAAATGGACCACTACATGACAAAAATGATTGTCAATTCATCATACATAATGTCCATTGATTTTGTAATAGAGGATGACCCCTTCTCACGTCACTGCATGGTATTATAACGCCTATAGCCATTATCTTTTGGCAGTGGCGTCGTTAGGCCTGGGCGTCCGGGGCTATAGCACTTTTATGAGTAGCCCCGGAACTCAAATTGACCAAAAATAATAATAATAAAAAAATAGCCACTGATCTATTCATCTATAATTCCGATCGTGCCACTGACAATGTAGACATGCAGGCCGCTAGCATGTACATGCTATCTGATATCTGAGTTCCACACTGTTTCTATCTATGACAGATCACATACTCTGCCATTTCCTCCCTTTCCAGAGAATGGGGTGTGACTTACAAGGTGACGCCAAAGACAGGTAATCACCCAGACAGCTGTGTTCACATACGCATCATAACCTGATACAGCAAGAAAGCAGTACTGACTAATCAAAAGTGAATGAGGTAAGGATGATTATAGTATTGTATTTTAATTTTAGGTTAACTGACTTCCTATTTATAAAATGCATAATGGGTATGCATACTGTTTATCTAATTAAAATCCTAACTTTAGTAATAACACAAATGACTTTTGCTATTGCTTTTGTGAAATAGAACAAAGGAAATTATGATGTAAATTGTTCATTACCAAATGTGTCTATTTATTTCAAAGCTTTGTCTAGAGGACAATACAGATTGATAGGGAAAAAGAGAATTTTCATATTCTGCATACATTTATTCTGATAGTTCAGCAATCCCCTTTTGCTTGTATGGCATGAGCTATTGTTGTCCTAACAAACATACATATACTTTTTTTCTAAGAGCTTGAAATACCTGTTTGACAACATTTAACTGTGCTGGCACAAATACTATCTAAGGAACTAGGAACACCTAAGGAACTAGGAACGCCTTTAGTCACTATCATGGCATGAAAATATCATTATGTTTCTTGACATGGTAGTGACTTTAAAAAAGTACCATAGTATTTTTCTATTTTACTACAACAGTCTTTGTTTTTTAGTTTTACCACATTTAAGTTTTAGTAATTTATCCAACGATTGAGCAACGTTAATTAAGAAGAAACCATCAGATTAGTTGAAAAGGTGAGTCTCCAGATTATCAGTTCAGTGATTCAATTTGGAAATCTAACCACCTGCCCTATGATGCTATTACAATGGTAATATTTAAGTGTAATGCAGTACTATCATACTTCAAAGCTTAAACCATGGTCCAATTCCATCATTTAGATATACTGTACCATGCATAAAGGAACGCCATGGTTATTTTAGGTACAATAACAGTACCATGATTCAGTAGTGCAGTGCAAAAATACAATTTAAATGTAATTTATGTAAACTGTAATTGCTAAAAATAATTGTTAAAAATAAAATAAAAGATAAAGTAAATCTTTTCATGCTTTCAGTTAATTTTTCCATGAGGTGTGTGTAAACTGCCATAACACATTTAAAAACGAGGGTAAACTGACAACTCTCCTCTAATAAGGACAATAGGTTTAAGTTAAGCAGAATGAAGTAAATGGTGCATTAAAAAATGGGGGTAAATTGCATTTACCGTGTTTACCCTCCATACATCTTTGCATTGTTGTACCATCATTCATCAAGACTAAAGCCATGGTACATGATTCCATAAATACCATGATTCAGAAGTACCATTATTCAACAGTTGCATAACTCTATTCACTTTCACTTTTACTAAACAGCCACACCCTTCTCACCCATTCAATTATAATCCTGTCAAAGGTCGGTATTTTCTCTTTGATAATGATACAGAAGATACATTTGTACTCATAAGTTTGCATACCCTGGCAGAAATTGTGAAATTTTGGCATTGATTTTGAAAATGACTGATCATGCAAAAAAACTGTCTTTTATTTAAGTGATAGTGATCATATGAAGCCATTTATTATCACATAGTATTTTTAATCCTTTTTAAATCATAATGATAACAGAAATCACCCAAATGGCCCTGATCAAAAGTTTACATATCCTTGAATGTTTGGCTTTGTTACAGGCACAAGATGACACACACAGGTGAAAATGGCAATTAAACGTGAATTTCCCACACCTGTGGCTTTTTAAATTGCAATTAGTGTCTGTGTATAAATAGTCAATGAATTTGTTAGCTCTCACGTGGATGCACTGAGTAGGCTAGATACTGAGCCATGGGGAGCAGAAAATAACTGTCACAAGACCTGCGTAATAAGGTAATGGAACTTTATAAAGATGGAAAAGGATATAAAAAGATATCCAAAGCCTTGCAAATGCCAGTCAGTACTGTTCAATCACTTATTAAGAAGTGGAAAATTCGGGGATCTCTTGATACCAAGCCAAGGTCAGGTAGGCCAAGAACGATTTCAGCCAAAACTGCCAGAAGAATTGTTCGGGATACAAAGAAAAACCCACAGGTAACCTCAGGAGAAATACAGGCTGCTCTGGAAAAAGACGGTGTGGTTGTTTCAAG
Source organism: Esox masquinongy (assembly GCA_016801175.1). NCBI lineage: Eukaryota > Metazoa > Chordata > Actinopteri > Esociformes > Esocidae > Esox > Esox masquinongy. The sequence goes on from JACXGI010001592.1 coordinate 40,878, forward strand.
GAGCACAATACAACAGTACTTGAACAAAAATGAGCTGCATGGTCGAATTGCCAGAAAGAAACCTTTACTGCGCCAATGCCACAAAAAAGCTCAGTTACAATATGCCCGACAACACCTTGACAAGCCTCACAGCTTCTGGCACAGTAATTTGGAGTGTAATTTGGAGTGACGAGACCAAAATAGAGCTTTATGGTCACAATCATAAGCGCTATGTTTGGAGAGGGGTCAACAAGTCCTATAGTGAACAGAATACCATCCACACTGTGAAGCATGGTGGTGGCTCACTGATGTTTTGGGGGGGAGGGGTGAGCTCTAAAGGCACGGGGAATCTTGTGAAAACTGATGGCAAGATGAATGCAGCATGTTATCAGAAAATACTGGCAGACAATTAGCATTCTTCTGAATGAAAGCTGCTCATGGGACGACAAACAAAGACTTTGCATGACCTGGAGGCATTTTGCCACGACGAATGGGCAGCTATATCACCTGCAAGTCTTCGGGGCCTCATTGACAACTATTACAAAAGACTGCACGCTGTCATTGATGCTAAAGGGGGCAATACACAGTATTAAGAACTAAGGGTATGCAGACTTTTGAACAAGGGTCAGTTCATTTTTTTCTTTGTTGCCATGTTTTGTTTTATGATTGTGCCATTCTGTTATGACCTACAGTTGAATATTGATCCCATAAGAAATAAAAGACGTGTTTTGCCTGCTCAATGTTTTCTTTACAAATGGTACATATATTACCAATTCTCCAAGGGTACGCAAACTTTTGAGCACAACTGTATCTTTAAGCAATAAGGCACGGCTAAGACCTATTGTTATAAAAGAAACACATCAAAGAGTGCCTGGACACAGGACTAAGCACCTACAGGTGCTAAATATCACAAACCCCTAATATACATTTTTGCTATTACAAATCAATTACCAATGCAAGTAGAGCAGTAAAATGTGACTGGATGTCATACATAATGTATACGGAGTCATAAATCATGGCCATAAGCCAATCAGCATTCAGGATTCAAAGCACCTGGTTTAAAATTATCTTTGTAACATTGAGAAAACTAGTGTGTACTTAACTGGTACCTACTTTAATAATAGTTCTATGATAATGTAATGCAAAAGTGAATGCTATAAATGTTTTTGCCAACACAGAATCAATTTTAAATTGTTAAAATTATAAATTTATGAATTTTTAAATGCATGATGACATACATTTCTAAATGTCTTTGGAATACATATACAATTTTTCTGAAAACATTTGGCCAATTTTGTAAATTTCGCATTCAATACGTACAGTATTTCATACACATGTATATCTTTCTCTTTATGGATGGTCTCAATGTTTCTGAAATTGTAAACAATTATTTTAGACATTGACCCTACTCCCAATTAAATCCATAGATGGCGTATTCTACCAGCACTCTTGCTGCTGGCTGCTTTGGGAAGATATACAGGGAGAAGTATAATGACACCTGGGCTGCAATCAAGAAAGTACCAACACATTTAATCAACTGGAAAGACTTGGAGAGGGAGTGTCAAGTATACAAGTGAGTAGACAGACATGTGCTAACAATGTGCTACGTGGACAGGAACTCAGAATGATGATATGATGTAGATCGTCAGTACAGAGGAGCTTGGGTGTCCTGTATGTCAACTTCATTGTCCTCAAAACAATCTTTCTCCCTGATTTCTTTCATCCTCTCTCTGACATGGGACAACAGTAAAGCGGTACATCCTAATATAGTGAAGCTTCTGGGTAAACCAACACTAAAGGACTCAAAGTGGATCATTCCCATGGAGTTCATCTTTGGAGAGGAACTGGAGACAACCATCTTCACATCTTCCAAATCTAAAATACATGTAGGTTTTTGCATCCTACTTCTTCCACATGGATGTGACAGTGTTTACAAATGTAAACACGTTGTCACTCTCCATATCAACAACTTCATAACAATAATACATCCAAAATATCTGATACATATTTATTTTCAGGAGTCTTTCCCAACATTATACAAAAGCTTCTGTGAGTGAGTGACTGACTGGCTGACTGACTGACCCTTGTTAAACAGCGTAATGGTTAGGGAAGCGGACTTGTTAACTATAGGTCCCGAGTTTGTATCCCCTCACAGGCGATGCGTAGTACACATTATAAATTATTCTGTATAGACAAAAACTTCGCTGGCTAAAACCGTTAGTATTTACATTATGGTAAGCCTGAAATAAAACAGTTTATGGTTTTATTGTGACTGTTTCTGGTGGATTTTCGAAGTATGCGTCCATGCATGCGTCCATCTATGCATGGCATAGAATAGTTCATCTTCAGTCTCGCTAGAAATTGCTCAATTCTTATGATTATTCCTAGGAAGTTAGTAGATACTAGTAAGCCTATTTAACACAATCCTCAATGGAGTCTAGCGACTGCTGAAACTTGTAATGCTGTGGCGTAGTGGTTAACGACAGTGTCTCTCATATGGAAGACCTACGTTCAAATCTATTGAGTGCAAGGACATTTATTAATTATTTCTGGTAGATTCCATGATTCTCTCATCTTTCCACTTGATGAAAAAGTTAGTTATCGTCGCCATTATTGATAGTTACAGTACAAATGTCATTCAAGAATGAAAGAAAAAAGTAAGTTGTTTTGCCATGAAAGAAAAAAATATGTTCCTATGCCATGAAATGAAATAGCTTTGGCAGACACGCTAGCAATTGCTCAATTCTTATGACTATTCCAGTAAGTTAGTAGATACCGGTAAAGCATATTACTGGCTAATACACTTTTAAAATGGCCAGTGGCAAAAGAGGATTTTTTCAGGATAGAGACAAGGGGCTATACCGACACCCAGTAAAAGTACAATTCCATGGTGTAGTGGTTAACGACACAGCTTTTCACATGGGCAACCCGGGTTTGCATCTCGAGATGGCAAAACTTTCTATTGCGGACCGGCTGAACTAGGTTTGCCTGGTTTCTTGTTCACAGATCCATAACAACACATTAGTCTGCCATTAGTTGGGCTTCAAACTGACTGTAAATTGCCAGAGGATGACATGACTGATGCACATGGGAGTATCTGGTTTGTCTGATTGGCTCTGAGCTACACCCTTCTAAAGTCAAGTGGTCAAAGAAATTTGCTTGTGAAATAATTTATACAACGTGTGTCTGCTGTTGTCAGATGATCTAATAGCTTTCTGTAAATGACAACATCTACAGTGTAAAATATATTGTTTTCATATACATTACCCTGGGAAAAAATGTTGAGAACCATGTAAATTACTAAAATGTACATATAAATGTGATCAAATCCTTTGTTGCCCACAGTTGACACTACCTATAAAGGCTACCATCATCACAGGCATGTGTGAAGGACTACTTCACCTACACAGCAAAGACATCGTCCATCAGGACCTCAAACCTGACAACATCATGGTGAGACAAGCTTTCAATTAGATTTTGATATTTGTTGTTTTGTTGTTAAGAAAAAAAGACATTATCACAGTATATGAATAGACCGAACATAAATCTCTATTTCTCAACCTCTCTCAAATCATCTCTTCTAGATAGAGCATGGAAGTTACAGAGCTGTGATCATTGATATGGGACTGGCCAAATTCTCCCGCAATGGCCTCAGTTCTGCGATGGATATGGGCAACGAGGCCTATTCTCCCCCTGAGGTCCTGCAGAGGACAAGCCAAAGAGACCAGCGCTCAGATGTGTGGGCTATGGGAAAAATCATTGCTGAACTTTGTGCCAGAGTGCGGCTGCATACCCCAACTGTCTGTCCAGCAAAGATCCAGGAGACCCTCAGTCATCCAGGCCAACAGTACTGTAACGCTGTCTGTAAGATGGTGCAGAGTGACCCCAGATTACGGGCCACTATGGCTGAGGTCATCCCGGAGATACGAAAGGCCAGTGATAGTGGTGGCAACACCAGGGGACAACAAATGGCAAATATTCAGAAACCTTTTCCTCACACTGAGGTGAAAGATAAATTGTTACATCCTCAAGCTCCTGTACAACTTACACGAAGGCCTGAGGTCAAGACGATTGTTCGAGCTCCTGTGCGAGAGCCATCTCCATCTAGATGGGAGCGTGCTGCAGCTTCTCCAAATTCTGAGGTTAAAATAACACAAAGTCCAGAAGCTCCTGTACAACGATCACAGTCTCCATTAGGATTTGAGCACAAAACCCCACCAAGGCCTGAGATCAAGACAGTAGTGAGAGCTCCTGTGCAAGCGCCTTCTCAGTCTATATGGGAGCGTGCAGTCTTGCCAAAGGCCGAGGTCAAGATGACACTGCTGCCGCAAGCTCCCCAACAGCAGTCTCCTTCCCTGTCAAGATTTGAGCTGGCAGCTCCTCCAAAACCTGAGGTCAAGAAATCACCAACTCCCTGTCCCAAGGTACAGCAGGGTAAGGCAGTGGTTCCAGTCATGGCTCAACGCAGTCCAGCTGCCATGAAACAGCCTCTCTACCAAGAGGCTTCAAAGGGTTTTCCGTGCCCACTTCCCCAAACGGGCAATGTGAGAATCAGCCGTTATATGGAAATGGATGGGGAGGTGGAGTCTTGGGAGCAGAAGGAGGTGGAGACTAAAGGAGGTAGGATAGTGAAGTATGAAGATATAAAGTACTACAATAAGTCATAAGAAAGTTAGTGGTTGTTAAATAGTTGGGACTCTTCCAGATGGTGGTTCACCCATTCACCCATCTTCAGTGGAAAGTGGAAGGGGAGGACATTTTTACAATCCAGAAGATGAAAATTCAATTGTTAAAATGTTTGGTGAAAAATATGTATCCATCAACAAAAACATGTTAGTAATAAACTTTCCCAAAAGAGATAAAGCTCTTTCCTATACCGGCAAGAAGGAAACATTTGTCAAGGTACAGCTGGTACAATAGAGATCTTGTTCATGACACATTATTGTTCATGCGTCTTCATTTTCCAGTAGTCTACCACGTGTTATAAATCATCACACTCAAAATTAGTATGTGATCGTTATGTGAATGTTATCGTTATGTGAATGTTTTTGAAACATCTAATTTCTTAGCTAATTATTTTATTTTTATATATACATGCATTCAACATTTATACAAGGCAAGAGATTTTTTGAATATTTTGTACTAAATTATTAATAACAAATACCTGGTACACACAATATGAAATATTTATCTGAAATAAGGTCATGTTTGTGTTGATTGATTTATTTGCATAGTAAGGGAATTTAAAAGTGGTTAACATGTGTCTGGGTTTGTTCCATAAGTGAGAGTTGATAGTATTTTGAATGAACCAAAAAAACTATTATTTTCCCAGGCCCAGACAATTACAATAGATTCCTTTGTGCCAGTTTCACAAATAAAATCTTTGGCCAAAAACTTTGTTAGTGTAGTGTGATAAGTCTTGGAAGGAAAACAATGGTCGAAGATTGTATCTTGGGACAGGCAGTCTTCACCAGGTCAAATGTGATGTTACTCATGATTCAGACATTTGCCTCTCAAAGTGCAGGACAAAACTTGGTCGGGGCGATCTCTGGACAAGAACCCAAGACCAGTCAAAGAGATAACAAGACCAGATTGTCACCTGATGACCTGATTTTCACCGTTGTTTGGCCAAGGTGAAGTCAAGGTGTTGTCATAACTGTATTATGGTCGTCTGAGCCACTTGTCCTTATAATAGGTGGGATTGTGAAATGTAATGGTGCCTGTGACATAAATGTAATCCAAATTATAGTCAGATTAGTCCAAATTATAGTCAGATTTAGGTAGATTGTTACCTAATAATATCTTAACCAAATTTAAGTTGGTCACATCAACAGAACTTGTTCAGCAAATTCATTATTACCAATGTTAAATTTAGACTGCTTCTGAGGGTTTAAGTGATTGATGCTCTGTAGATTACTCATCTAAAGGGCTTATTTACGCACACTGCATTTTGTGAAAAGTATCTTACTATGGAGGTTGCATCCTTTGTGGGTATACTGGTGACTAATTAAAGTATTATTATAATTATTTCAACGCACAACGCTCAATCAATATAAGAACACATATTTAAAGTTATGTTAAATTGAATATGTTATCCATTTGGATTTTTGTTTTTGGAGACTGGACAATTTCAGAAAATAATTGTAATTGTTATTGTAAAAACATATAAATTTAGGTTTTATAAAAATAAACCTTTAATACAGATGCTTTAACTTTATTATTATTTATTATATCAGATATGAAAGATGTTAGAGATTGTAATATAATACAGATAATATAGACCACCTGGAACAAGAGCACTGAGCTGGTCAAAAACCTTTTTGAAGTGAAGGAGAAGGTCTGCCAGATGGTTGCAGCCCAGCATCAGAGCCAGCCTCCTGGAGGTGGAAAGGCTGAGAAGGAGCGGGGACAGGCCAGAGCCAGCCTCCTGGAGGTGGAGAAGCTGAATAGTAAGGCTGAGCAGAGGTGGCAGGAGACAGATGCCCTGGAAAGAGTTGTCCCACATTATGATTGAGGTAATTAGTGTAGCCTGCTTAATTTCTCAATGAGTTGAGTGTGCTAAAAAATAACATTGATTATTTTATATTTTGATATACCAAAGTTGGTTAAATAATGTTGTTATCCATTTCTATTAACTCTACATTTTAAATAGATTCTCTTCCAGATGATTGACAATAGTAGGGGTTTGCAGCCTAAAAAAGAAAGAAGAAGAAAGAAAGAGAAAAAGATTAGAATCAGCTGTGGTGGTGCGAGTGTAACGAGTGCATAATAGTGAGGCAAAAAGGGGACAGAAACAAAACGGATGATAGCAAATAATTAGTTTTCTTTATCTTTTGAAAATGCAAAGTGCACCAACACGGTTTCGAGAGCTAAAATAATAATATGTGAAATGCAGGAAGGGAACAACAGAATATAAACACAACTAAACAGTGATTGGAAACAGGTGAGTCCTCGGGATGCGCTGCTGCCATCACTCTCCTGCGGGGGGTTAGTACACCGGTGAGGTGGAGCGCCGGAGAGGAAGGGGAGCTGCTGTGCCACGCAGAGCGGACGTTACATTACGTTGGAATTCTTTCTTTCTCCTAGCTTATTATGTCCCAGGACTTGGTGCTATGATAGTTCTGTTTTAATAATATTTATACAACCCCGTTTCCAAAAAAATTGGGATGCTGTGTAAAATGGAAATAAAAACAGAATGCACTGATGTGCAAATAATTTAAATCCAAAATTCAATAGAAAATAGTACAAAGACAACATGTCCAATTTTGAAACTGAAAAATGGTTTTGAAATATATGCCCACTTTGAATTTGATGCCAGCAACACGTTTCAAAAAAGCTGGGACAGGGGCAACAAAAGACAGGAAAAGCTGTGTAATACCAAAAAAGAACCCGGTGGAACATCTCACAACTGATTAGGTTAATTAGCAACAGGTCAGTAACACGATTGGATATTAAAAGATCATTCCAGAGAGGATGGGCCTTTCAGAAGCAAAGATGGGGAGGGGTTCACCTTTCTGTGAAAGACTGCGCAGGCAAATAGTGCAACAATTTAAGAATAGCGTTTCTCAATGTAAAATTCCAAAGAGTTTGGTGGTCTCATTATCCACAGTATATAATATCATTAAAAGATTTAGTGAATCCGGAGAAATCTCTGTATGCAAGGTACAAGGCTGAAAACCAGTATTGGATGTCAATGATCTGTGGGACCTCAGGCAGCACTGCATTAGAAACAGACACAATTCTGTAGTGGAAATCACTGCATGTGCTCAGGAAGACTTCCAAAAACCATTGTCTATGAACACAGATTTTCACTGCATTCACAAATGCCAGTTAAAACTCTACCTTACAAAGAAGGAAGCAGGTATAAACAAGATCCAGAAAATGCCTTCTCTGGGCCTGAGCTCATTTAAGTTGGACTGAAGTCAAGTGGAAAACTGTCCTGTGGTCTGACAAATCAAAATTTGAAATAGATTTTGGGAATCATGGATGCCACGTCCTCCGGGCTGAAATGGAAAGGGACCATCCGGTTTGTTATCAGTGCACAGTTCAAAAGCCAACATCCGTGATGGTATGGGAATGCATTAGTGCACATGGCATGGGTGACTTGCACACCTGTGAAGGCACTATTAATGCTAAACAACATACACTGATCAGCCATAACATTATGACTACTGACAGGTGAAGTGAATAACACTGATAATCTCGTTATCATGGCACCTGTCAGTGAGTGGGATATATAAGGCAGCAAGTGAACATTCTGTCCTCAAAGTTGATGTGTTAGAAGCAGGAAAAATGGACAAGCGTAAAGATCTGAGCGACATTTACAAGGGCCAAATTGGGATGGCTAGATGACTGGGTCAGAGCATCTCCAAAACTGCTGATTTTGTGGGGCGTTCCTGGTCTGCAGTGGTCAGTACCTATCAAAAGTGGCCCAAGGAAGGAAAAACGGTGAACCGGCAACAGGATCATGGGCGGCCAAGGCTCACTGATGCACGTGGGGAGCGAAGGCTGGCCCGTGTGGTCCGATCCAACAGACGAGCTACTGTAGCTCAAACTGCTGAAAAAGTTAATGCTGGTACTGATAGAAAGGTGTCAGAACACACAGTGTATCGCAGTTTATTATGTATGGGGCTGCGTAGCCGCAGACCAGTCAGGGTGCCCATGCTGACCCGTCCACTGCAGAAAGCACCTCCAGTGGGCACGTGAGCATCAGAACTGGACCATGGAGCAATGGAAGAAGGTGGCCTGGTCTGATGAATCACATTTACTTTTACATCACGTGGATGGCCTGGTGCGTGTGTGTCGCTTAGCCGGAGAACACACGGCACCAGGATGCACTATGGGAAGAAGGCAAGCTGGCAGAGGCAGTGTAATGATTTGGACAATGTTCTGCTGGGAAACCTTGGGTCCTGCCATTCATGTTACTTTGTCAGGTACCACCTACCTGAGCATTGTTGCAGATCATGTGCACCCTTTCATGGCAACAGTATTGCATTTTATGCAGCGTCCCAACTTTTTTGTGAATGAGTTGTAAATTACATAAGCTATATTTATAGTTTTAAAAAAAAAATAGACGATAACACAAATTATATTTCTCCACATTATGTTGTGTTATTGACTTAATATTAGATTAAATTTATTTTGTTCACTATCAATGGAAAAGGAAATATCTGAAGCACATAAGCATTCAGTGTCACAGCTGGCTCTCCACCTGTCCCGCGCAGGCACTCCACCTCGCCGGCTTTCTAGCTGTCATGAACCAAACGCACCCTTCCAATAACCTGCACCTCTTCCTCATTGCCATCACACACAGCCGGACTGTATCAGCTCATCACCTACCCTACATATGTCACCCACATTGTTTAGTCCCTTGTCAGATCCTCTTGACCATTGTGTAGCGCTGCCACACAATCCTTCAATCCTGAAACCTGTTTTTACATCTAGTCTGTTTTTGTCAAGAGCCAAGTTGCGTCCTGTCAGGTCTGTTTCTCCGTCGTGTTCTGCCAACTGCTTTTGTGTATCATTAAAACCCATCTGCCTGCATCTGCATCCGTCTCCAACTTCTAAGGTGGAGGAATAGTGAATTTAAAAGATGACATTGTTTTTGTGTATGACATAAAATGTTTGGGTACTAGTAAATAGTTGCTAAGGCTATAAAACCTTGTGTTTTTAATAAGCAGTGTTTTCACATCAAAATATGAGCTCAATGTTTCAAGCAGCCCATTGCTATAGGACATATATTAGAGGTAAGTTATCAAACAGCAGGTAAATTGTCAGAGAATTAAGGCTCCATTCCAGGTTTAATTCCACCAGAGGCAAAGCTTTAATGGATGAAATGGGTGAATGGCACCAATGGGAACCAATCAGAGTGGCCAACAAAAACGTTTGTCTTATCGTTGAAAAAACAATAACGATGTATTTATTTAAGTGAATACTTATTTAACACTGAAGTGAAGGACGTCTGCATGTTTTATGATTCCATAATGCATTCTTAAGAACAACTAATCTGTGACAGTGTGGGCGATGTCACATCTTGCTGGCTCTTTAGCCTTGCACCCATGGGAGTGAAAGCTAAGCTTCGTCACTACTGTTCAGTTAAACATATTTCAACAGTAGACCACTAAATCATGACACAAAATGTTGGCAGGACGAAATACTGCCAACACCCCCCCCCCATCTGACTCAATAGCTTGCTGTAATATAGCATACATATTTTGGATAAGAATGTAGGAGCTTAATCAAATTAATGTCTGCATAAAGTATTCATAAGAACAAATGTTTGGTCTAAATGGACCAAACATTTGATGCAAAAGATGAGTGTACAACTGTCTTTGTATAAAGTTTAATAGACAGAGATACAAAAATAACAGTATGCATACAGGAGACTGACAGGTGACAAAGGTAGCAAGTCAGAACAATCTGCTCCAATCTAACCAGACAAGCTTACATACACTGGGTATAGAAAGTCATCAGCCCCTTTACAGCCTGAAATGAAAACATATGAAATCAGGCTTTCTCCAGCTTTATTTACACACATTCACCCACAATATCAAAGTGAAGAAAAACAAAAAAATGAACATCTATAAAAAACAATAAAATACACATTTTATGTTAGTTTAAAACAAATTATTTTTTATGATCTGGACTGAAAGCAGATAAGTAAACTATTATTTTAAAACAGGATTTACTAATACTATACAATATGTAATGCATAAAATAAATGTGGCGTGCACAAAAACCTGAAAAAAGAATTTTATTTTGGACTTCCACTAAGACATTGAGAAACCTATATATAAAACGTATTTGAAAAGCAAACAACTTTGTGAATAAAGTTATGTAAACCAGTAAAAATTTATGATAACCATTTTTTCAAAACACAAGTTGAAGAAGCAAAATGTGTCTTTTATAGGAACAAATCATGTCTGTCACGCCAGCATAGAAAATATAGCAGCTTCTGTACTCAAATCTCTAGATGCAGTCTATCATCCAAATTCTTGGATACATTGTGGTCTTTTCAATCCCTTTGCTTGGCTGGGAGTCCGTGACTTCTAAAGGGCCAAACATTGGTTGATATTTTTATATGAGGACAAATAAATCCTGATTGTCTAACAGAGAAGATTATTTGGAAGAACAGCAGTTAAGAAACACCCTCTCAAGACTGGATAGTACAGGAGATCCCGTAGGCTTATTCAAAACTGCTTTTGAATATTTCGCCCCGCACACATGGAATGCCATTCAGAGTGATTTTAAGTTAAAAGTTTCAGTGTCTGTAAGTCGATTAAAATATCTTAGAAGTTGTCTTTTTTATTGTGATTGTTTTTGTTAATGTGTGTCTTATTTAAATTTTGTAAGCATCTTAATTGTTTTAATAGAGAGAAGTTTACATAATTCACGGCCACTGGTCCTCTTCCAAATATTAAACTTGAACACAACATCCAACACCAACATCACATGAGCTATAGATCTATAAAACAAAATAAGAGGAAATATTGTGAATAAATGTTTAGAATCAATAAATATTCTTATTTAATTTGATAGAATGGACATCGTCCATACAGTTTAATTGAATGAAGGTAATTATAACCTGGTCTAATAAAAAATCTAAATCTGGGTCTGGGGCATTATTCAAAGGTTTATTGTATTGTAAACATGAATAGGTACTGCAAGCTATCAAACAAGATATTATAATGTGAGTTATTCAAAAGCCACTTCTGTAGCTGTGCACAAAATTCTTTCTAAAGGGGTACAACCACATTTCGCTAAAGTTTTATCCTGAAAGATCATACTTCATACATTTTACGACAAGTATATAGTTAGGTCCAGAAATAATTGGACACTGACACAAGTTTTGTTATTTTGGCTGTTTACCAAAATATATTAAAGTTATAGTTAAATAATGAATATGGCCTTAAAGTGCGGTCTCTCAGCTTTTTTTTTGAGGGCATTCACATTCAAATTGGAGGAAGGGTTTAGGAATTACAGCTCTTTAATATGTAGGTTTTGGTCACTTTTTCAAGGGGCCAAAAGTAATTGGACATTTGACTCAAAAGCTGATTTCATGGACAGGTGTGGGCTATTCCTCCGTTATTTACTCATCAAGTAAGCAGGTAAAAGGTCTGGTGTTGATTCCAGGTGTGGCATTCACATTTGGAAGCTGTTGCTGTGAACCCACAACAAGCGGTCAAAGGAGCTCTTAATGCAAGTGAAACAGGCTATCATTAGGCTGCAAAAAAAAATCCATTAGAGAGATAGCAGGAACATTAGGAGTGGCCAAATCAACAGTTACATTCTGAGAAAAAAAGAACGCACTGGTGAGCTCTGCAACACAAAAAGGGCTGGACGTCCACGGAAGACAACAGTGGTGGATGATCGTAGGATACTTTTCATGGTAAAAAAAAAAACCTTCACAACATCCAGCCAAGTGAAGAACACTCTCCAGGGGGTAGGCATATCATTATCAAAGTCTACCATAAAGAGAAGACTTCACAAGAGCAAATACAGAGAGTTCATCACAAGTTGCAAACCATTCATAAGCCTCAAGAATAGAAAGGCCAGATTAGACTGCCAAAAACATCCAGCCCAGTTCTGGAACAGCATTCAGATGAAACTATGATCAACCTGTACCAGAGTGATGGGAAGAAAAAAGTATGGAGAAGGCTTGGAACGGCTCATGATCCAAAGCATACCACATCATCTGTAAAACACGGTGGAGGCAGTGTGATGGCATGGCCATGCATGGCTTCCAATGGCAGCGGGTCACTAGTGTTTAGTGATGATGTGACAGAAGACAGAAGCAGCCGGATGAATTCTGAAGTGTATAGGGATATATTATCTGCTCAGATTCAGCAAAGTTGTTTGGACGGCGCTTCACTTTACAGATGGACAATGACCCAAAACATACTTCGAAAGCAACCCAGGAGTTTTTCAAGGCAAAGAAGTGGAATATTCTGCAAGGGCTGAGTCAATCACATGATTTCAACCCGATCAAACATGCATTTAACTTGCTGAAGACAAAACCTAAGGCAGAAAGACCCACGAACATACAACTGAAGACAGCTGCAGTGAAGGCCTGGCAAAGCATCACATAGGAGGAAACCCAGCGTTTGGTGATGTCCATGCATTCCAGACTTCAAGCAGTCATTGCCTGCAAAGGATTCTTAACAAAGTACTAAAAATTAATATTTTATTTATGATTGTGTTAATTTGTCCAATTACAATTAAGTCTCTGAAATAAGGGGACTATGAAAATGGTTGCAATTCCTAAACGTTTCATGAGATATTTTTGTTCAACACCTTGAATTAAAGCTGAAAGTCTGCACTTCAATTGCATCTTGGTTCTTTCATTTCAAATCCATTGTGGTGGCGTACAGAGCCAAAATTACAAAAATTGTGTCAGTGTCCAAATATTTCCAGACCTAACTGTATAACTGCACCCCAGCTTATACCTAAATAATACCCTTCAGAAAGTGAAGTTACTGTTTACTGTGCTGGAGTTGCGGTGTTAGGCTTATGTATTAGTATCTGTCATCTAAGCATTTCTGACACACAAAGTAGTTTGAATAGTGTTAAAGCAAATAGTGTTGCAGAGGTGGTTTTTACAAACTTTACATCTAGCTTTTAAGAATGGCCCATTGCTCTCGAGGGAAAATATTGGTAGAGGTAGCTTTAAAACGCAGACACCAAGATTATTGTAAGAAAGATTAGGCTACAACATAGATAGGCAATCTGCTAAAATTACTTATCTTAGGCTAGTGCGATGGCTGTAAAAGTACCAAGAGTATAAATATTTCTGAGTGGCAAAAATTGGAAAGACTGAGAGAGGAATAGGATTTGTTCAGGACAGACAAAAACTTTGCTGGCTACATGATTCTCTCGTCTTTTCACTTGACGAAAAAGTCAGTCATCGTCATCTATATTGATAGTTATTGCATCATTGTCATGATCTAAATGTTGAAATGCTCTTGACAGAATGATCTAATGTTGAAATGATCTAATGTTGAAATGCTCTTGACAGATGTATAGCTCCGTGGTGTAGTGATTAAAGACATTGCCTATTATGTGGGAGACCTGGGTTTGAATCCAGGGAGGGAATGTTCACGTTCTGTTGTGGGCTGGCTGAACCACGCTTTCCTGGTTTCTTGTTTATATAGGCCTAGTTTATTTTTTGCTATGCAGGGCGGAGCCCTAGGGGTGTGAGGGGTTTCCTCACAGTGCCTCACAGTGGCTGTAAGGGTTTCCCAGCCTCCAGTGGTCTTAAAGTCAACAGTGAAAAGGCGACTAGGCAGAGTTCTTCCTCTGTCCAGTGTCTGTGTTCTTTTGCCTATTTAATTTTTTTTTTTATTGTCCAGTCTGAGATGTCTTTTTCTTTGCAACTCTGCCTAGAAAGCCAGCATCTCAGTCGCCTCTTCACTGCTGAAGTTGAGACTTAACAAAGTTGCCATTTGAGGACCTGTGAGCCCTGCTAATAGTGTATGAGTGTTACAGTTGATAGTTTTTGAATATAATATACGAGCACTTTTGTTGACAAACAAGCATTCAAAAAAATCTCTAAATCACTTCTACACATCAACAGTGGGAAAAGCTTATTTGCTAGGCCCCAGTAGTTTGTACAATGCACATCAAAATATATAATTTGCAGTATAAAGGATGTACATAAATAACATTTGAACATTTAAAAACTGTACATTGATTCCTGTAACACCAGAAGAAAATGACACAGCAAAGGAGGACTGATGTGGAGGGAGAAAACATTTGTTGTTGTATTCAAATGCATCCAAAACAGACAAACCAGGTGCATGCTTATCATTTTTTTTAACTTCACATAAAATGTTCATGTTTTATTTGTTCACTTGGCACAAAACATCTAAGAAAACACACAACTGGTACATACCAATAAAAACAAGTCCAAGGCACACACCAAGCAAATGAGAGTCTTGTGTGGGGCTGGAATTGGTGGGGAACACTGTGGAACAACCCGATGGGAACATGATTAGATACTTTGTGTAGAAATCTCACTCTAGTTTACCTGTCAAAATTATTATCCTACAAAACCTTACTTTTTGGATGTTTGTTTGGGGTCCAAATATTACCAGCATATCCTGCTGAACTTTCAGATAAATATAATACATTTCTGCATTACCTTTTTCACCAGTATCAGTCTTCACAGCTGGGCAGGCTGTCAATGAAACAGTTAATGATTATGTACATTCACTGATAGTAGGGATAGCAATATTTATATTACAAAATGCATGCTGGGGGTGACTGATATTTGTCATTTTAAATACTTTTGCAAGTGTATAGTGGAAATGTGCTTTTCTTGCGTATCCTAACTCCTCCTTGGACACTTGGAAGGAGGTAGGTCATGGACAGGGTCACCACTTATGCAAATGGAGTTTAGTGCTAAATGTGTGTCTACGCTCCCAAAAAAACAGATCTGTTTCCCATAACTGCCCACACGGAAGTATTATATATTGACATATCTGTCGAAAACATATTTTAATATGTGCCTATATTTTTTTAACACATACTAATATATTTATTATATGTAATATTATACATATCAAAATTAAGATGACTGACTCTACCCGGTTGTTTCTTTACTTACAATGCATTTAACAGAAATTATGGTAAATACATACTGTACAATTTACAAATCGACTTGTTTGTACAAGATAATTTTCTTTTTCACATAATTAATGTAATGCAATAGGGCCTAGACTGGTGGTGATGTTGGTTCGCTCCCCATTTTGCCAACGATAATTAGTTAAACTCACTATAATAAGGAGATTCTCTAATAAATAATGTCTTGAAGGTTAATTCCAAGACGTGTTGATGAAATGAAGAAATGCTTAATGTACTGCATATTCATATATTTCATTATTTTAACACATAATATTCAATGTTTAAACATATAACATGCATTGTATTATGATATTGTGAGAAGCGCAAGTTATATATTTCATAAACATATTCAGGGCACATATGTAAATATATGTTGAGAAATCCTCTACATATATGTACATATACACCGATCAGCCATAACATTATGACCACCTGCCTAATATTGTGTAGGTCTCCCTTTTGCCGCCAAAACAGCCCTGACCCGTCGAGGCATGGACTCCACTGGACCTCTGAAGATGTGCTGTGGTATGTGACGTTAGCAGCAGATCCTTTAAGTCCTGTAAGTTGTGAGGTGGGGCCTTTATGGATCGGACCCGTTTGTCCAGCACATCCCACAGATGCTCGATTGAAATGAGATCTGGGGAATTTGGAGGCCAAGTCAACACCTTGAACTCGTTGTGTTCCTCAAACAATTCCTGAACGATTTTTATTTTGTGGCAGGGCACATTATCCTGCTGAAAGAGGCCAATGCCATCAGGGAATACCGTTGCCATGAAAGGGTGCACATGGTCTGCAAGAATGCTCAGGTAGATGGTACATGTCAAAGTAACATCCACATGAATGTCAGGACCAAGGTTTCCCAGCAGAACATTGCCCAAAGTATCACACTGCCTCCGCTGGCTTGCCTTCTTCCCATAATGCATCCTGGTGTCATGTGTTCTCCAGGTAAGCTACATACACGCACCCGGCCATCCACGTGATGTAAAAAGAAACGTGATTCCTCAGACCAGGCCACCTTCTTCCATTGCTTCGTGGTCCAGTTTTGATGCTCACATTCCCATTGATCTCAGGAAGGCAATAAAAACTGCAAAATGTCAATACAGAGTCCAAGTGGAATCTCTCTACCAGGGCTCCAACACCAGGAACATGTGGAGTGGTCTGAGAACCATCACGGACTATAAAGGCAATACAGGTAGTGTGGGGGAAGTGTCGGCTTCTCTCCCAGAGGAACTGAACTCTTTCTATGCTAGCTTTGAGAACATCATCACTGGCATGGATACTCAAATGGACCAGGACAGCTGCCCTTTCCAAATGACCAGGTCAGACGTCTGTAAAGCCCTAAAAAGGATTAACACCCACAAGGCTCCTGGACCAGATAACATCTCAGGCCGTGTTCTCAAGGTCTGTGCTGACCAACTGGCTGATGTCTTTACTGATATCTTCAACCTATCGCTACGTCAGTCAGTGGTCCCCACCTGCTTCAAAAGGGCCATCATTGTTCCTGTGCCAAAAAAGCAAAAAGTCCTCTACATGAATGGCTACCGCCCTGTAGCTCTCACACCAATCATCATGAAGTGCTTTGAGCGGCTAGTTTAAACACACATCCATGTTTGCAACACTTGACACGCTACAGTTTGCCTAATGGCAAAACAGATCCACAGAGGACGCCATTGCTCTGACCCTCCACTCTGCACTCTCTCATCTGGACAAAAGGAACACGTGAGAATGCTGTTCATTGACTGTTCATTGTTCTGGGTCTCGAACCCACTATGTGCAGATGGATCCTGAACTTCCTGATGGGCAGACCCCAGGTGGTGCGGATGGGCAACACCACCTCCTCCTCACTGACTCGCAGTACTGGTTCCCCCCAGGGCTGTGTGTTGAGCCCGCTCCTGTACTCTCTCTTCACCCACGACTGCCTGGCAACTCACATCTCCAACGCCATCGTTAAGTTTGCTGACGACACCACCATCATAGGCCTGATCTCTGACAATGACGAGTCAGCCTATGAAGACGAAGTAAGGTCACTGACTTCGTGGTGTCAGGATAACAACCTCCAGCTCAATATCAGCAAAACGAAGGAGATGATTGTTTATCCCAGGAAGCAGCGGTGGGGAGACCACGCCCCCATACACATCAATGGGTCTGCAGTAGAGAGAGTTCACAACATCCGGTACCTCGGGGTCAACATCAGTGATGACTTGACCTGGTCTCATCACTCTAACGTCGTGGTGAAGGAGGCCAGGAAACGGCTCTTCTTCCTACGCCGATTAAGGAGATTTGGCATGGATTCCAGGATACTCACCAACTTCTACAGATGCACTATCGAGAGTATCCTGACCGGCTGTGTCACCGCCTGGTATGTCAGCTGCACCGCCCTCGACCGCAAAGCACTTCAGAGGGTGATTAAAACAGCAGAGAACATCACAAGGTCTGACCTGCCATCCCTGCAAGATCTCTACACAGAGAGATGGAGGAGGAGGAGCAAACGGATCATTACAGATCCCAACCACCCATGCCCTGGACTGTTTACCAAGCTGCCGTCAGGCAGAAGGTACAGGAGTATTCAGTCCAAAACAAACAGGCTGTGGGCTGTAAGGCTGCTCAACTCGGGGACCCCTCTTCCCTTCCATCCATAGTCCATGCACAACTGTCACTTTATATCATGCACATCTGCCACTTATATCATGCACACCTGTCACTTTTACATTGCACTACGGTTGTATAGTTGTATAGTTCTTATTATTGGTGTGTGTTTTTGTTTAGTGTTATTACTGAATGATTGTGTTATCTTATTTTTATTAATTATAATTATTGTTACTTTGTAACTTTTAGCTGCAATGTCGGGAGTAGGAAAAGAAAGCATTTCATTGCCGTAACTTGTTATTGCAAATTACAAAAAAAACCTTTTGCACTTGAAAATTTTTTTTTTAACCATTGTCGACGCTTTTGGCAGTGGACAGGGGTCAGCATGGGCATCCTGACTGGTCTGCGGCTATGCAGCCCCATACGCAACAAACTGCAATGCACTGTGTGTTCTGACACCTTTCTATCACTACCAGCATTAACTTTTCCAGCAATTTGAGCTACAGTAGCTCATCTGTTGGATCGGACCACACGGGCCAGCTTTCGCTCCCCAAGTGCATCAATGAGCCTTGGCCACCAATGAACCTGTTGCTGGTTCATCGCTTTTCCTTCTTTGGACCACTTTTGTTAGGTACTGACCACTTGCAGACCAGGAACGCCCCACAAGGGCTGCAGTTTTGGAGATGCTCTGACCCAGTTGTCTAGCCATCACAATTTGGCCCTTGTCAAAGTCATTCAGATCCATACATTTGCCCATTTTTCCTGCTTCTAACACATCAACTATGAGGACAGAATGTTCACTTGCTGCCTAATATATCCCACCCACTGACAGGTGCCATGATAATGAGATTATCAGTGTTATTCACTTCACCTGTCAGTGGTCATAATGTTATGGCTGATCGATGTATATTTTGCATGAGTTTTCCTTTGTGGGTGCAGCACAAAGTGAAGATTTGAAGTTTCATTTTGCCATGTGGTCCTGTTTCATAGCTGCAAAGGATAACCCAAAATGGGTTTAGGTAAGGGTTGTAATGACAAATGCAACCCTTAAAGCCAAAGACAGCAGCTTAAACACACTTCCACCATCCCCATCTGACACTCTACCCTAGCTAACCAAACACCCACTAGGGAAAAGGCACTCTTTCTGACCCTAGTGGAGAGTTTGGCTTATACATTTTGCCATGTTCAAATGAACTCTGGTACCTGAACATATGGCAAATCCTTCTATATTTTGTTAGAACAAGGGCTGTCAATGTAACAATATCCAAAAATGCCTCAAAATTTCTTTACAAAAAAAGCATTGGTTTTGTGATATTGCTTACATTATTGTGTCTTCCATTAACTCTAAATTAAACTTACCAACAACAGAGGTATTTTTCAGTTGAACACCATTGCTCTCCACATCAAGCGTCTCAGCATCCTCATTGTAGTCTGGGCAGACGATGATGACAGGTGTGGTATCAAAATGCACAACACATGTGATGTGAGAGCAACTTGTGCGGTCACATCTTTCATATAATAGGATGTCATTCAATCCATATATACTATGCACATTTGCACATCCTTCATCATGGCAGGCTACACAGATTCCTAAAAGAACGCAAAAAGGATGAATAAACACAAATGTAACAATTAGGACCTTTAAAATTAGCACATTTGGAATGTGACATTTCTGAACATGACTATGGATTTAACTTCAAACTATAAATTACAACATTGTTTCCAAAACAATAGGGACGCTGCGTTAAATGGAAATAAAAACAGAATGCAAAGATGTGCGAATCATTTAAACCCTATATTCAATAGAAAATAGTACAAAGACAACATATCAATTGTCAAAACTGAAAAATGTTATCGTTCATTATTTATTTATGTATTATATAAATATATGCCCTTTTTGAATTTGATGCCAGAAACACATTTAAAAAATCTGGGACAGGGGCAACAAAAGACTGGAAAAGTTGTGTCATAACAAGAAACCAGGCAAGCCTTGTTGAGGCTAGCCTGCAATAGAAAATGTTGCTATCACAAGATTCGAGCACGGGACGCCCACGTCAAGGGCTGTGTCATTAACCACTACACTACACCGCTGTACATCTGCCGGGTGTCAGTATAGCTCCTTGTCTCTATCCTCAACAAATCCTCTTTTGCCACTGCCCGTTTTAATAGTTAATTGGCCATTCGTGTGACATTGATACAGTTAAACGGACTAACGTTTCTTACTAAGTTTACCTCCACCTGTCACGATTGGCGTAAGGGTGGAGAGGAAGGAACCAGGCGCAGGCAGATTGGCAGTCGATGACGTATTTTTAATCAAAATAACACCGAGCACCAAAAACATACAAAACAAAGGGATAAACCAAAATGAAAGCCTCACCACGAACATGCACAAACGTAGACAAGCAACAATGACCAACAAATGAAGGGAGCAGAGGAGCAACATTTAAACACATACTAACGACCGGATTGGGACCAGGTGTGGGTGATAATCAGAGACAGGACAAGTCCGGGATGTGTTCGTGTATGAAAAGTAAACCGGGGAAAGCGGGAGATGACGTGGCTGTACGTCACCTCACCGTCACACCACCACAAATAACGTCTATGTATGGCGTTTGCAACTGGCCGTTTTAACAGCGTATTAGCAGTAATAAGCTTTACCGGTATCTACTAATTTACTGGAATAGTCATAAGAATTGAGCAATTGCTAGCGAGTGTGCCAAAGCTATTTCATTTCATTGCATAAGAACGTAGTTTTTTCTTTCATGGCAAAACAACATACTTTTTTCTTTCATTCGTGAATGACATATATACAATAACTATTAATAAAGGCGACGATAACTAACTCTCATCAAGTGAAAAGACGAGAGAATCGTGGAATCTACCATAAATATCATTGCTCTCAATAGATTCGAACTTGGGTTTTCCACACAAGAGGCACTCTCTTTAACCACTACGCCACGGCATTACACGATTCAGCAGTAGCTAGACTCCATTGAGGATTGTGTTAAACTGATTAACGTTTCTGATTAAGTTTACCTCTACCGCAAATAGAACTGTATGGCTTTTGCCACTGGCCGTTTTAACAGTTTATTACCCAGTAATAGGCTTACTAGTATCTACTAACTTCCTAGGAATAATCATAATTGAGCAATAGCTAGCCAGACTGAAGATGAACTATTCCATGCCAGAAACAGTCGCAATATAACGTATACAGTTTCAGGTTTCAGCCAGCGAAGTTTTCGTCTATATGGAATAATTCACAATGCGTACTTCGCTTCGCCTGCGAGGAAATATGAACTCGTGACCTATAGTTCACAAGTCCGCTTCTCTAACCACTACGCTATTTAACAAAGGGCGGTCGGTAGGTTGGTCGGTCACTCACTCAGTAAGAGACATTCGTTCTTCTTAGCCGGCTCCGCTTACACGGTCCGGCAAAAAAAAAGAACATGGTGGAACATCTCACAACCAGAGTCCAAAATACTTACCAGCCAAACAGATTTTTTTACCAGCCAAAAGAATACATTGCTTTTTACAACTGCAATTTGCTATTAGTAGTATTTATCATATCATCTTGGTCTCGTATGCGATTCTCAATCACTATTAAAGTAGTGTGCAGTAATAATGGTAGTAACATTAACTGTATGCAGGAATATTAATTCAACTGTTTCAACACTAAAGTGTAACACATTAGAAGTATAACGCTTAGTTAAGCAAATACATAATTTATCTCACAAAAAAAGAGAAAGAAAGAACAAGAAAGGGAGAGAGAGAATGCCTCTATGTGTCTGACCACTAGCTCTTGAGTTCCTCCCAATATTTCCTGTTTGGGTGTCAGCCAGTGAAAGCAGAACACTAACATCTGCTCATTCGTCATCACATATCTGACTGCTCTAGCTAAACATTCCAGGAAAACATTCATTAATTATTAAAAATAATCTCAAAACCCTGTTAGTAACAGTTTACTCAAAATCTCACTTTAAAATTCTGTTAACTTAAACCCTAACAATTTTGCTGACTTTATTAACATTTGTGGAGAAAGGGTAAATTGGGGATAAAAACAATTCAAAAACCTTACTTTCATCTCAAACAAGCCATTTAAAATATGAGCCTGAAGAGTGTAAACTGGCTATTTAGCAGCCTACAAAAAGGACGAGCTGGCCAATCAGAAGTCTACTCACATAAACATTTTATGACCATAAATGCCCACACATACACTACCGTTCAAAAGTTTGGGGTCACATAAACATTTCCTTGTTTTTGAAAGAAAAGCACATTTTTGGTCCATAAAAATAACATAACATTGAGCAAGGCTTTTAAATTAAAGCTTTTCACAAGTTACACTTATTAATCGCCCTCCTAAATCAAATGCTGTCTCATTTATAACTGAGTTTTCTGAGCTTATCAGATTTCTGTGTCCTATTCTATCAAATGTTGTTGTCCTTGGTGATTTCAACATTCACGTTGATTCAACAAAATGTTATTTTGCCACTGACTTCCTGAACCTGCTGGACTGTCTTAACCTGATACATCATGTCAATGTCCCCACACACAATCGTGGACATACACTTGACCTCATTATCACGGGAGAAGTCCCGTCATCAGACCTGGATGTACAGGAGTTAGGTGTCACTTTTTCTGTAATTAATCCTGCATTCTAACTCCGCCCTAAGCAGACTGTAAATTCAGAAACATCTAGTCCCTTGACACGTCTGTGTTCCAGGAGTCAGTACAGCCTGCCCTACTAGCTGACTCTCAAGTCCACCACTGATAAGATGGCTGACCTGTATAACAGTACATTTAAGATCACCTTAAACATTCTTGCCCCAGTAAAATCACATTAAGTATCATTCCAACTGTCTGCCCCAATGGTTTACAGAGGAGCACTCATTCAATTTGTCACCCGTTTGTTCAACAAATCCCTGAATACTGGGCAGGTATCGTCACTACTAAAGATGGCAACACATTATATTTTCACCTTCTCTTGCCTTCTTTCACCTTTTCTGTTGCAGAAAATCTTATCCTTGCATTTGTTTTCTCCAGAATTTATTATGGGAATGCACTACTACAGGGCCTGCCAGCAAGTTCAATTCATAAAACACAGCTCATCCAAAACAGTGCTGCAAGAATCCTGAGACAATCAAATAAATCTGCACACATCACACCTTTCCTTGCCGACCTTTATTGGCTTCCCTGAAAGAATTGACTTTAAAACTATCCTTTTAGTCTATAAAGCTATCAATGTCATGGGACCTTCCAACTTATCTGACCTGCTCTCCCCCTACGAACCTCCACACCCTCTATGGTCCAGCAACGTCAAACAGCTCAATGAACCAAGAACCCGGCTCAGAAAAATGGGAGACCGCACCTTTTCCTACATTGGACCTTACCTCCGGAACTCCCTTCCAGGCAGTCTCAGGGCTGCACTGACAGTCATGGATTTTAAAGGAGGCTTTAAGACACACCTTAATCAGTTGCCCTACCCTCCTCTTTAATCAAATTATACTGTACATTCTTATATAATAATATGTATTATTATTTTAGTTTAGTTAGTGCAAATTAAAGCACGAATAAAAAGGGAACATACCATTACAATCTTGAATTACTGCAATGATGAACAACAATTGAAGGAACACTGGAAACACAGGAAATTCTGTTAATCTTTTGTTTTCAGTGTAATAACAAAGCACCACAGTTCATTTCAATGTACTGATTCCCACACAAATGTCTGGAGAAGAAAATGATTGAGTATCAGAACAAACACAAACACATACATACACATCCAGTATATCACACACACATACGGTACTGTGCAAAAGTCTTAGGCATCTGAAAGTTTGGACAGAAAATAAACAGCTTTAGTTAGACTTTGAGGTGCCTGTGGGCAGCGGTGGTTTTAGCTATGCGACATGGGCAGCTGTCCAGGGCAGTATCTTACTGGGGGCGGCATGAGGCGCCCACACAAAAAAAGTTGTAATGGTGACATTTGCGTAATCGGTTTTCAATCGCTTGTTTGCACGTCACATAAATGAAATCATGTCATTGTGTGTGACTGTGAGTCAATTTACCTTCTCTGAGTAGGTGCCCTGATTCTAGTTTGTGAGCTAGGCAGATAACTGCCTGGGAAGGTCTCCCACTCAGAAGTACAAGATGGGAAGGTCTCCCCACTGGAAGCCTGAGGTAGGGGGAGCAGGGGAATCTATCAAAATATCACACCTCTAACTTTGTACAGTAATAATACAATTAGTAAAATCAGTCACACTACAAAATGCTACCAAATAAACCACAATTCATTCATAATACTGTGAATATTCAGTTAGGTCCGGAAATAATTGGACACTGATTCAAGTTTTGTTATTTTGTCTGTTTACCAAAATATATTCAAGGTACAGTTAAATAATGAATATGTGCAGTCTCTCGGCTTTAATTTGACGGTATTCACATCAAAAATTCAAGAAAGGGTTTAGGAATTACAGCTTTTTAATATGTAGTCCCCTCTTTTTCTAGGGACCAAAAGTAATTGAATAATTGACTCAAAAGCTGTTTCATTCCTTCATTATTTCTTCATCAGTAAAGCAGGTAAAATGTCTGGAGTTGATTCCAGGTGTGGCATTCGCATTTGGAAGCTGTTGCTGTGAACCCACAACAAGTGGTCAAAGGACCTCTTAATGCAAGTGAAACAGGCTATCATTAGGCTGCAAAAAAAATCAATCAGAGAGATAGCAGGAACATTAGGAGTGGCCAAATCAACAGTTTGGTACATTCTGAGAAAAAAAGAACGCACTGGTGAGCTCTGCAACACAAAAAGGGCTGGACGTCCACGGAAGACAACAGTGGTGGATGATCGTAGGATACTTTTCATGGTAAAGGAAAAATCCCTTCACAACATCCAGCCAAGTGAAGAACACTCTCCAGGGGGTAGGCATATCATTATCAAAGTCTACCATAAAGAGAAGACTTCACAAGAGCAAATCCAGAGGGTTCATCACAAGTTGCAAACCATTCATAAGCCTCAAGAATAGAACAGCCAGTTTAGACTGTGACAACAAATCTAAAAAAGCCAGCCCAGTTCTGGAACAGCATTCTTTAGACAGATGAAATTAAGTTTAACAGAATGATAGGAAGGAAAAAGGTATGGAGAATGCTTGGAACGGCTCATGATCCAAAGCATACCACATCATCGGTAAAACACGATGGAAGCACTGTGATGGCACGGGCATTAATGGCTTCCAATGGCACTGGGTCACTAGTGCTTATTGATGATGTGACAGACGACAGAAGCAGCTGGATAAATTCTGAAGTGTATAGGGATATATTGTCTGCTCAGATTCAGCCAAATTCAGCGAAAGTTGATTGGACGGCGCTTCACTTTACAGATGGACAATGACCCAAAACATACTGCGAAAGCAACCCAGGAGTTTTTCAAGGCAAAGAAGTGGATATTCTGCATTGGCCGAGTCAGTCAGCTGATCTCAACCCAATCGAGCATGCATTTCACTTGCTGAAGACAAAACTTAAGGCAGAAAGACCCACGAACATACAACAACTGAAGACAGCTGCAGTAAAGGCCTGGCAAAGCATCACAAAGGAGGAAACCCAGCATTTGGTGATGTCCATGCGTTCCAGTCCAGTCATCGCCTGCAAAGGATTCTCGACAAAGCATTAAAAATGAACATTTTATTTATGATTGTGTTAATTTGTTCAATTACATTTAAGTCCTATGAGGGGACTATGAAAATGGTTGCAATTCCTAAACATTTCATAAGATATTTTTGTTCAACCCCTTGAATTAAAGCTGAAAGTCTGCACTTCAATTGCATCTCGGTTGTTTAATTTCATAACCATTGTGGTGGCGTACAGAGACAAAATTATGAGAATTGTGTCAGTGTCCAAATATTTCCTGATCTAACCGTATAGTTTCACAAACATATTGTTGCATTTTTTTCTGGTTTGTGCGAAATCATTAAAAATAATATTAAACCAGTCTGCACACCACCAAGGTGAATTGGTTTAGTTTTGACTCTTGGTTGACAGTGCTGGGGGATGGGTAATGTATTGATGCTAAGTACCAAATTAACACAAATGGATAAGAAAATGTTTAAGCCATCAGGTGCCCAGTTTAGGAAAAAGAGGAAAGGGGAGAAATGCGTAAAAGATAAAGGAATGCAGCTATGTCATCTCTTTATGAGTATAATATTATGCATGTAATGAAATAGGCTAGTATAACCAGCGCTTAAGTTGGGAAAAAATAAGTGCAGGAATGGACAAATCGCACATTTGACTATGTTCATGAAAATGTATGTGTTAGTAAGACATGCCCTAAAAAAGGAACCATGCCCTAAAATTAGAAGTGGCTACCAACCACTGAGTATAACCACTAAGTATGACATTAATGTTTGTTAGCCTATGTTGCTTGCTACGCTATTACACATAGGGTGACTATATTCAGTTTTCTGTCCAACTAGCTTACATTACATTGCATAGAATTTCACAGTTTCATCATGATAATATGTGTAGCCTGCAGCAAAACGATTACAACCTAACTAGCACATTATTGATTTGGTTAACTTTCATTGAGGTGACATCACAAAGGTTTTCTGTGATTGTACTGACTAGGTCCTGAGCTCAGTAAGGGGAATTTCTAATGCTCTAGGCTAACTTAGAAGACGTCTATATTATGCTGACATTTTGTATCTTTTGTGATATATTGATTCTTTAGGGGTGTCTTATGCCTAGAATTAGCCAAGGAGGCTATATTGTTCATTTGGTTCCTATTCTGAAAGTTTCATAAATTGTGCATAATGACATGTACAGCTCCGGAAAAAATTAAGAGACCACTGCACCCTTTTTTTTCCTTTCCAAAAAGTCGAAAAGGAAGGTTTTGAGTGAGGAAGAGGAGGGTTAAAATTAAGAGACCACCTCAAATTGAACGCTTCTGTTCCTCACTCAAAACTTTCCTTTTCAACTTTTTTGGAAAGGAAAGAAAAAGGTGCAGTGTCTCTTACTTTTTGTCCAGAGCTGTATATTTATTTGTGCAACAAATGTATTTAGGTTGTCAGACTCGAATACTGTATTTCAATGTGAATTCAGGGCACTTCTGAAAGATTTTCCAGCACCCTCTGGCACTGGCCAGGATGGGGAGCCATCTAGGCTTTGTGCAATTTATTTTTATAACCACTACTGCCTGTGAGCTTGAATGGGATTATGGGTTATAAGTTATGGGTATAATTTTGTATGTAGGGGCCTATACATTTTTTAAAAATGTATTTATTCATTGGGTGTTTATTAAATGTTTATGACATTCTATGTTTTGTATTCTATGCTTGTTTTGGTTTAATTTGTGTTATACGATCCACCTGTTCCTCGTTTAGCACACCTATTTATTCAGTGCCATTCTCAGTTCCCTGTGAGGTATTGTTTGTCGTTTGCCAACTTACTCCTTCGTTAGAGTTTTCCTACGAAAACACCATAGTACCTAGATTTTCCCGTGTAATAGAGTTTAGTCTTCTTGTTCTCGACTTCACTTAGCCTTTGTGATTTTCTACCTTAGCCGTTTTTTCCTGGAATTCCTGTTAACAACTGTGTTTCTGGATTTTTGGCTACATCTCCTGCCTAGCCCCTACTGGAATCTTGTAGCCTATTTCTTTTCTAAATAAATCCACCAACGCTCTGCGTTTGGAACCACAACCTTCTCCCTGACTCATAATAACAGTGCTTAAGACATTTGCACAGTAATGTACACTATATAATAATAAATATAATGTCCAGTATATAATAATAAATATTGGCTACTGTACAGTACTTAATAACTATACTGTACATATATGTAAAATTGAAAAGCAATGCTAGTAAAAAGGAAAGTAAATATTATTACATTTCAAATGCTTTTTCCAAATTCCTCTTCTGTAGAAGGTGGTCTTCTTTCGTTGACAAGGGGCTTGCGCCGTCATACCCTGGTTAACAGCAAGGCACTTAGTTAAAGGAAGTGGGAGTGTGCTTTTGGATTCCTCCAGGCTTTGAGCAATATAAGATTTTTGACTGAAGGTGTCTTCATCTCTTACATTGGTATCAAGTTTCCACTTTAACATTCTCTTTTTGTATCTTGTTGCACCATCAGTTATTGTTAGGCTTTCCTTTGGAAACAGGTCTTGGTCCATAACATCGTCAAATGATGGGCGAATAAGGAATGACTCAGCAACCTTTCTAGGGTTGGTCTCTGGTTCAAAGGCAGACATAAATGCTAACACTACCGAAGATGGTTTCCCTAAAGACTTATTCTTGTTCTTCATCACGGTAGAGACGCCACCTGGTTCAGTAGGTCTCAAATACGTTCCCAGCAATGAAAAATCATCAACGTCACATTTCATGTTAACGTGACCAGAGACAACCAGATGATCCTCCGTTATATCAGACATTTGCACAGGTAGATTAGCACAGGTTTTAGGCAACAACATTTTCACAGTGCCAGGAAGCTCTCTATCATATCTAGGGATAGGTCTAACAGAGCTGATGCTCTTGGATTGAACTGATGTTTTTTCAGGGTAATGCTCATTCCAGACAAGGTGATGCATATCTGCTGAGAAGCCGTCATACCTGTACAAAACATAAAGATATACATTAAATATACATATTTGCTGTTAACCACCCCATAATCAATGCTAATCCATGAACTACAGTGCTGCTTGAAAGTATGTGAACCCCTTGTGCAATTATACATGATTTAGTGTTTACCATGAAATCTTTATTTAATCAGAACCAGACTTATATGTCTGATATAATAGGTTAATAGTAACCAATTCCAAATGTTGGTTTAGAGGAAATCATGAGTACTGTAGAAAAACAAAATTGACAAGCAATAAGTGCAGGTGCAAAAATAAGTGAAAGCCAAGTTCCATTCCAAAAACCTTCCAAAAAAGATGTCAGATACTGATTAGTGACTATAGGAGATATTTACTCCAAGCTATCACTGCTAACGGAGGTGCCACAAGCTATTGAATAAATGGGTTTATATACTTTTGCAAATATGAAATCTGGGTTTTTGTTAATTAAACCACATTTGATAAAGCTGAAGTAAGTAACTTTCAAGAACAAGAAGTATTTCCACATCATTTTGCCAGAAATCTTGCCTGTGGCTTGGGTGAGTTCACTCTTAAAGCCCCACACGTTATCCGTTCACTTAATTCAGCTGAACTAAAAAAAGATGTCTTCATTCGAGTAGGTGAGTTGATATGCCATTCTTTTAACTATATACTAAAACTAATTACATAGCCAAGAGAAGAATTGCCACATCAACGTCACAGGGTAATGCATTTTGCTCCATGAGTTCCATCCATCCTGGATAGGCAGCTGCACCAATGTTCACTTGTTTTCGAACCGCGTCTATCTGCCTCTCTTTTAACAGATTTACTTTCTTTTCATGTAAAACGTATTTTCTTAGGTACCATTACATTCTGAACTACTTTTTTATAAAATTGTCTCGCTAGCGTGTCTCGTTGCTTGATCCACAAAATAAGAGTAGTCACGTCCTTAATTTTTTCAGCCTCAGATTTTTCTGATACATCAAATGCATTACTTCCTGTGTGCAGGAACATTTTTCCCGCCACTGCGCGAGCTGATCACTTTTTTCCGTAGCAGCCAGTACATGGTATAGAGAGGTTATTCAGATGCGGGCCTGGGACCATCTGATATGGTAGGTATTCATCCACAATCCAGATTAGTAGAATAGCAATGTGTTAATACAAATACTTACGTACTTCAGCATTAAATAAACAATGAAAATATAAGAATTAAACTTAATTTGGGATGTCTTTATTATGAATTGGAGTTTAGATAATGATTTAATGGGTTTATTTTAATATTCTATAAAAATCCTTTCACATATTTTCAAGCAGCATGCACTTGCAATCATGAATAACACAGTAAAACTGGTAGACTTACCCACTTTCCTGAACATATTGTGCTGTTACGTCTGTAGGGCAAACAAAAGGATTCACTCATTTAGATTTGTGAAAATGTCATGAGTAACTGGGAAAAACATAATTCATAGTCAAACTAAAAAACGACAGAGTTTATCAGAAGTATTTGCACATTTTCATTAAAGACATAGATGTAGATTCATGTAGATCTGTAATGCTGACCATTATGCGATTATTGGTGAAAATCTACTTGATAAATCTAAACTTGGAATCCATTGGCATAATAGCCTAGCAATCTAAGGTAAAATATTGGATTACAAATCATTTTAAAAATTCAGTACACTGTAAGTCATAAGTTGAGTTGACTCAATTTTTATGTGGAAACTTGTCACCACAAACCATTTGAGTAACTCAACTCAAAGTATTTCAGTGATGGTACTTACAACAACAGAGACATTGCCACCCATATAACTTTCAACTCTTGTGTGTTATTAACTATAATGTTTGTTGTTAGCAACATAGAAATATAGGATCATGTTTACTTAGAGGTTTAGCCCACATCAGTAATTTATTTTGTGTGACTAAATAAATAACTTTGTTCCATATGACAATCTGTCACTTTTACCAACCATAGCCTGCATTATCTAGCATGCACAGTCCGCATTCATCAAGGAAGAGCTGTAGCAGTGCATGCCAATTCAACCTCATAGGAATGCACATTGCTTAATACTATTTTAGTATTATCCAACTCAGAATTTTGCTTAAGAATTGACATAGAATATAGGTCAACCTCCAGTTACATGCAAGATAAACCTGGGCAAAAATGTTAACAAATGTTAAATAAGTAATTACATTTATTTTCGCTCAAACATAAAGATTATATCTACCTAATTACATTTTTTATTTTGTTTTATTTTGTTATGATTCAACTCATTTTTACGGGTAGGCCTAATCCTATTACCCTGGACTTTATTTAATCGTTTAAATTAGTAGCTATAACTTGTAAAAATTAATTTACTCAAAAACATACAGCTACTTAATAATAATATGTGTAAGTTGTTGCCTTGATTTTATTAAGTAAAGTTGTGCTCATGAGTTTGCATTCCCTGGCAGAAATTGTGATATTTTGAAAATATGAATTAAATATTGCAAAAAAAAAAGAAAATTACAATATGAAAAATTTTAAACATTTGAAAACATGACTGATCATGCAAAAAATATATATTTTATTTAAGGATAGTGATCATATGAAGCCATTTATTATCACATAGTTGTTTGGCTCCTTTTTAAATCATTATGAGAACAGACATCACCCAAATGGCCCTGATCAAAAGTTTACATACCCTTGAATGTTTGGCCTTGTTACAGATACACAAGGTGACATACACAGCTAAAAATGTCAATTAAAGGTGAATTTCCCACACCTGTGACTTTTTAAATTGCAATTAGTGTCTGTGTATGAATAGTTAATGAGTTTGTTAGCTCTCATGTGGATGCACTGAGCAGGCTAGATACTGAGCCATGGGGAGCAGAAAAAAACTGTCGAAAAACTTGCCTATCAAGGTAATGGAACTTTATAAAGATGGAAAAGGAATATTGGAAAATTCAGGGATCTCTTGATACCAAGCCAAGGTCACGTAGACCAAGAAAGATTTCAGCCAAAACTGCCAGAAGAATTATTTGGGATACAAAGAAAAACTCACAGGTAACCTCAGGGGAAATACAGGCTGCTCTGGAAAAAGACGGTGTGGTTGTTTCAAGGAGCACAATACGATGATATTTAAACAAAAATTAGCTGCATGGTCGAGTTGCCAGAAAGAAGCCTTTACTGCGCCAACGCCACAAAAAAGCTGATTACAATGTGCCAGACAACACCTTGACACGCCTCACAGCCTCTGGCACACTGTAATTTGGAGTGACAAGACTAAAATAGAGCTTTATGGTCACATCCATAAGCGCTATGTTTGGAGAGGGGTCAACAAGGCCTATAGTGAACAGAATTCCATCCCCACTGTGAAGCATGGTGGAGGTTCACTGATGTTTTGAGGGTGTGTGAGCTCTAAAAGCACAGGAATCTTGTGAAAATTGATGGCAAGATGAATGCAGCATGTTATCAGATAATACAGGCAGACGCTTTTGGACTTTCCAGCACGACAATGACCCTAAGCACAAGACCAAGTTGACCCACCAGTGGTTACAGCAGAAAAAGGTGAACGTTCTGGAGCAGAGGCGTCGCTAGGATCACAATACATTCAGGGCTTAGCCCCTTAGACTTTGCATGACCTGGAGGCATTTTCCCAAGATGAATGGGCAGCTATCCCACCTGCACAAATTCGGGGCTTCATAGACAACTATTACAAAAGACTGCACGCTGTCATTGATGCTAAAGGGGGCAATACACAGTATTAAGAACTAAGGGTATGCAGACTTTTGAACAGGGGTCAGTTCATTTTTTTCTTTGTTGCCATGTTTTGTTTTATGATTGTGCCATTCTGTTGTGACCTACAGTTGAATGTGAATCCCATAAGAAATAAAAGACGTGTTTTGCCTGCTCACTCATGTTTTCTTTACAAATGATACATATGTTACCAATTCTCCGAGGGTATGCAAACTTTTGAGCACAACTGTATATTAAGCTGTAATGAACTTTTGTTATATTTCAGCAAATTTTTTTGTTATAAATTTATTATATTTTACCAATACATTCTCAGAGGTAAAATACCCCTGAGGGCATTTTGCCCCAAAAAAGAGAGGGCATTTAGCCCCAAACATGATCACCACAACAAACAGGATTGCTATAAAAGAGAATTATAATTTTTTCTCTGAATAAGTGGAAGCCTATGGCCTTCCTATTGACATATCAAAAATCAGTTTAGAGGTTTAACTTTATCACATCACATGACAATGTTTTCTAGTTGACAAAAAATAAGATCAATTTATGTCAAAATCGTTTTTGTGGAATTACTTGCTCAGTTGAGATTATTCGACAACATTTTCTAGATGAACAGAAATGTGGCAACCAAGGAATGTGTGGAAATAAAATGTGCCTTCCTTTGGTGGTTTGGTGGAGGGGGCGTTTAACCCCAAGCCACCCTACTGCCGGCGGGCACCTACCGTCAGACCGTTCCAGATACCGTCTACTTCTAAACCGGTCTCAGCACCCCCTGATCAAAACATGTTCTCGCGGCTATGCTGCTCTCTGTGTATTTTTGTGCAAATCACATCTCGTTCTGCCTTAAACAACACTGTTGCCTCAAGATGACAGTTTGGGCAGGAGACTGACCGGCTATATTGTTTAATTACAAGTGCGGGTACAGCGTCAGAGACTGCTTTTTGTCCAAAAAGGAACTGGAGCGCTGGATTACTGTTTTCTTAGTCTTATGCCTTGACGAGAAACGTCTTTTTGCCGAGACTTAATTAATATTGTAATTAACATTTCTGTTGGGCTCCTTAAAATCTTGCAGTCCCGTGTTGGACCGGCATTTGATTTCCGTGTGCGGGCACGTTTTTCTTACCAGTATAGAATAGTAACTTCAGCACGAGGGACGGATACAGCAAATAATTTCAGCATGCACGGCTTACTAGGCTATATAATACCAAAACAC
This sequence comes from Esox masquinongy, assembly GCA_016801175.1. Lineage (NCBI taxonomy): Eukaryota > Metazoa > Chordata > Actinopteri > Esociformes > Esocidae > Esox > Esox masquinongy. Next base: position 74,581 of record JACXGI010001592.1, read on the forward strand.
ACAGCTGTCAATCAAATTCGAAAACTTGTAGTAACTGCAGTAGTCATTCTTTATCGCTTAGTGATCACATCACTTAATAAAGCACATCTTCTATCGCATTTGCAGATGAAGGCAAGAGAGCTAAATTCACAACAGTAATTAAGTACAGTATTGGGAGGCATCTTACCCAAACTATTTTCGTGGGGGGAGCATTCTCGCTAGGGGGAATTGCTCCCCAATGCTTCCCCGGCACACAGTCTGACTACAGGATAGATATAGAATAGCTAGTAGCAGTCGAAGCCATCCAACCCAAGTCAATATAGATTCATGTTCCATTCATTTTATGCATAAGAGGCTAAATAATAACAGCATGAACTCCACGAGCATTAATGACTATTAAAATCACAACATTTTGAAGACTTACTTTTTTTTGGCCAAAGCACAAATTCTTTAAAAAACAATAGAAATCGACGAAACATGGTTAACGATGTTGTCCTTAAATCGCCAGTCGAGGAAATGCGCGGATCACGAGATCTAGTTTAAGAAACCCAGAGGAGGTACAAATATGGTCGTGCATGTGACTAGATCACAGATTAAAGAAAAATGATTCGTCTACAGGGTCAGATGTAAAACTACTGTACTCACCGAGTAGCAGTAGCGCACTGGCCATTTGGAGCACCGCGATAACGCCCGGTGGGCCTGTCAAGATGTTGGCCAGTTTTGCTAGGGGTCCATTCCTTGCACGGCTGGGCCTCACTGCCAGCCAGCCCCTGCCCCACCACACAGTAGAAAGTTGTGACGGGATTGTTGCTAGACACATGCCACAATAATAACTTTCGTTGCAAGGCATGTTCGGACATGTTATATCGGAAGGACTGCCTTCCGATATAATATGACGTCTGTTCCCAACAGTAGGCTATGTATTTTTCGTAATTGTTATTTTTTTGGGGAAATGACCAAAAATTATTTCACTTTCCCACGTTTATGATTTTGGGCATATCAATTCATTCTATGTTCTGCTCATTGCTTGTATCAACTTTCCCGTCACATCTTTCCACTGTGTGATGCGAAAGAGGCCACCTGGCAGTGAGGAATTATCATAATGAATAGTATCACATTTTAATACTACGTGTTACAGCAAGTGGAAATGCTGCTTATTTTTGTAAGGTGTCAGTTTAGAGGCACCTAGAGTCAAACTGAACATGTGAATGTGTGTATATATAACATTATGAGGCATCTATGACAAGTTGCTCAACTCTTCACAAATAGAGGTTATATCCTCTTCAAAGTGTCATACTATCAGTGGCATGTCCAGGATTTTAGACATGGGATGGCAAAGGGGTGACAGAGAACAAGGGGGCCATCTATTTTATAAATAGGACAAAGTTCCATTTGCAGAATTGCTTAGTTCTAACTTTGTAACAACATGAATGGCCAAATAATGACATTATTGTACTGGCATCATATTAGCTCTATAGTTTGTAATACTTTTTCTTTTGGTTAACCAATTAGTTACCTTACAAATTAGCATGTATTCACATAAAATGTATCTCATTATGATTAAATATTGAATAATAATGAGAACAGCAGGCTCTCCAGATACCCTCAGATAGGGCCACAGTGTCACTGGACCCCCTACATAAGCCCCAAGGTTTTACGTTGCTATGTGCCGGGTGAGTAGGGTCTGTTCTCCTTCTCCATTGTAAATCTTTTGTAAATCTAAGGAATGTGCTCTCTAAATTGTCCTTGTCTTCTGCTCCGTTTAAACTTGGGAGGACATGAGGTCTTGGACCACACCTCTGGAGTACCAGGCTTGAAAGACTCACAGCCGTCCCTTCCCAAAGTCCTCATGGTTGTGTTGCAGATCTAAACGATACCGGACAATTTCAGTTGCCACTCTGCTGACCACTTTGTGACAACTGCTGATGTAAAAAAAGTTTATTAAATAAATTTGATATCTGAAAAAGGTAAAGCTAGCTTTACAAAAATATCACTGTCAGAAAATTACCTTAAAGTATTTAAACATTTCAAAAACAGCACTCGAGTCAAACAATTTGCCTATTCAATACATTATTCAACCTGAAGCTTACTGGGCCCCTGACAACTATATGGCTTTCATGTACTGAAATACAACAGAACAATTTGGATTCAAAATGTTATCAACCCTCTACACTCCACCATATCAAAATTCAACTGCAGCTAACAGCCATCACTTTAATAAGACTGTGAAGAATACATGAACTGCGTTTTGGACCGGAAAATTACATGTTTGGAAACACAACACTGTTCATTTTAATATTATTTAGAAACCATAGCTTGTCACAAAACATTCGAGCATTTAGCTATGTGAAATGCTTAGCCACGTCTGGCATTAACCACACTAGCCACGATTGAAAGAATACATTGTTAGCAAAAAACACTTTCATATGAATATGCAACAGATAAAAATACATATGAATATCTAGAAAATGGATACCATACTACTTTTCCTACATCAGACTCACCACTGATTTACTACTCACCTGCATCCAACAAACCAGTCTGAAGAATAAGAAACTGACTCACTTCGTTTGACAGACTACATGTCCATGCATGAGCCATTCAGATCAGCAGCTATCCTAGATGCACCTTTGGCTTTTTCTGAAAGTCAGTGGCGGGAGGTTGAGTGTGGTAGTGTATTAAGTTTAGATCATATTTTAATCAACAACAATGACGTACAACTTTTTTTCTGATTTTTTAAGGTCAACACATATGGCCTCTCGCTCCGGCATACTATACTAACTGACCTGCAATACCGCCATTCTGAGCGGTTTAGCTACATAAAGGGTTTCCACTAACAGTTCATTCAATCAGAAGGCACTTCAACACAGGACTTTGTGTAATCATTTTGTTTATTAGTCATGATATAAGGCCACTCTGAACTGTGCAGACGTCATTGAGAGAAATTAAAATCTGTAAAATCACATTGTCCTTAGTTACATTTTCACTACCCTGCGGTGAGCTTCGTCTTCTGACGCCAGCACACCGAACCTTACCCACATCGTAATGGAGAGAGACAGAAGCCAACTGAAGATCACTCATACAGACATGATAATATACCATGATATGATAAACCTGATATGATAAATCTGAAGTTTTAAAAAGCTACATGGTGCATATAGCAGGTGTCTAATGAATCACTAAATAAACACACTGTAGCATGCTTCAATTCAATGAAATGTGAATTCATGTCCTAGTGGTCTCGGTGTGGTTCACTATACATCCAGCTTATTTAACACAGGCATGCATAATCACACTTCCTATGTAGTACAACTGGTAAATAGCCTACATAGCCAACCAGGCTACTGCTCGATCATCAGCTGGCACGCACGCACACGCACGCACGCACGCACACACACACGCGCGCGCGCGCGCGCGTCTGGGGTCAGTGGAAGGCCCATCCATCCCAATGTCGGCAGTCCGGTGCTTCCTCTCTAAGCCATCTTTGGTTTCAGCCAAGACGCCTGGGTCCTCTGTATGAAGCACACAGAGGTTTAATGATCTGGAGTAAACAATCGTATCAGTCAGGGGGCCTAGGCAGTGTGCAGTGTGCAGAGAGGAAAGTCACAGGACCATGTAGTGGGGAGGACATGGCACTGGGGGGATTTGAGGAGTCACAGTTTAGCGAACTATTGATGACAAAGAACTGGAACTTTTTGCTAGTGGGGAAATGCAGCTAATGCTAACCCAGCATACCTATATCTCTCTCTTCATCAGTGCTTCGGCAGAATGGCTACAGCCAAGGAGTGTCCTCCAACACAGTCATTCTCCAGGCCATCCTGGAGGCCGTATTCATACTTACTAAATCTTTATAGTGGTTTCTGTTTTGCTATGAAAAAAGCTCCTGGGTTTCAGTTCTAATTTTTTCCCCTTTGTTCTTTAAACCTTTCAACAAATATAGAGATAGACTGTAAGTCTATGACTATGGAGAGTACACCGGAACTTGAATCCCTTGGTTTTAGACACTGAAACAAACAAACGATACCAATGGTAACAACCAATGACAATAAAAAAAAAACAGTGACAAAATGGCAAAGACTTGAATATAACCAGTCCACCTGAAGGCAGTGCATTTGATAATTTCCCCCCACACCTATTCTATTTTAAAAGGCAAAATGCAAGCCCACAGTAACACAATCTAGATATTAAATGAGAGGCTTACAGGACCTAACAGACTGATTGTATTAAAACAAGCATGAAATTCACATAAACTAATCTCTTGTAGAATCACTACCTTGCTTATTTCACACTACAGTTTTCCATGTCAGTACTCAAGAGTAGCAGCTTCACTTCCTATGATATTAGCACTGTGACCTAAAAAAAAAAATCTGAGTTTTATATATATATATATATATATATATATAAACCACTGTATTATCAGTGGCTTAAAAAGTTTATGTATTAACTAGATCTAGTCTCGTTATCAGTGGAAACTAGTATCATTCATTCCCACTGACCTGAAATTGAACTAAAAGTAAGGTGAAAGTGAAAAGAAAATTGAAACGAGATGGGTTTTCTAAGGCAACTGGGTTTTTTCAGCGACCCTGACGCTGTAGATATATAAAGTATTTTTCTCCCTTTTCTGTCTCTCCTCTACTATAAATTCAGGAGTCAAAGTCAGCAGACTGGTGAGATACAGTTAGAGAAAATCCAGAATCACAGAGCAAGGGTGGAGAATGCTACAGTCTATCATTCAAACAGACAGTGGAAAGTCTTGTATCCTCTGTACTACTCCTGGCCTCCTTGGTTTGATACAGCCGAGGTTCTCCACGTCAGGGCCCAAACAAACACCTCAGCCCACAGTCTATCTCCACTGCGGAGCACGTTGGTCTTCAGTTTATGCTACTGATAAAGTTGCTGCTGATAATGCTGTACAGATCACAGGAGGGAACAGAAGAAAAAGGCATGCGTGTATAATGGCCTCTAGTCCAGCACAGGGCACACCAAACCTCTCTTTGTTGTAGGCATTGCTAGGAGGTTTTGTTGAAAAACTGAAGGCAGACAGAAGGGAGCGCTTTAAGGGCCCCGTCCCCGTCATGTCCCAGCTCTCCGGCGTGAGTCGGGAGGGTCAGATGGAGGCAGGGGTGGGTTTGAGGGTGGATGTGGGTAAAAGGTGGTCCAATTCAGTGTTTCGTTGGTCGGCCCTGTTGGTTCTGTGGTTGTTCTTCCTGACGCTTGGCTGGTAGTTTGACAGGGGCTTTGACCACCTGCTTGGCTGGGACGTCGGCGGGCTTCTTGAGGGGTGTCGGCAAGACGTGCAGACCAGCCTCCGTGCCGATGTGCACCGTGATGTTGGTGTAGAGGGGGAGGTGGTCGCGGGACAGCACGTCGTATTCCACCGTGTTCATGCCGTCCAGTTTCCACGTCTGCCGTGTCTTCGCCAGCATGTTGAACCTGAGGACAAAGGAACGGACCGGGGCGTTTACTCAACAGACCCGGAGGAACATTCTAAAAGGGGAGCACAGGGACAATGTGATAGACACATAGACAGTGCATTAATATAAAAAACAATCTGAACATTTAGTTCTACTGAATGGACCTCAGGATAACCTAAACCTCTTTCCACACCCATCCAGAACCCCACACCAACCCGAACCAGATCAGACCGATGTGTATCAGCTAAAAAGCTTCTTCCTGTACCTCCTGGGGTTAACATCATTGCCCTTGTCCAGCTTGTGTTTGATCATCTTGTAACGGCCCACCTTCAGCGAAGGACGAGAAATGAGCATCCCTCCGAGAGACACTCTGACAAGAGGACAGAAGGGGGGAAAAAATCCGTGAAGAAATTTCACTGGGTTGTTATTGATTAGAAATCATTTGATTATTGGGTGTGTCTTTAAATACTGTAATTTTATAACACCAAACAACAAGAGATGTAGAGCTAAATTCACAAATGGACCTCAAAAGGTTGAGCCAATGAATTTAAAGCCTGACTCCACCCAGACTTCTGTCTCACCTGACTCCGATGTCATCGTCTTCCCCTCCCCAGCCCCAGTAGTTGTTGGGGAAGCCGTTCATCTTCAGGTAGTGCAGTGGAGTCAACGCCGACACCCCGCCAAAGTACATCTTGTATGGCAGCCTGGGAGAATGACAGCAGATAAAATGTAGAGGATCAAATAAGGAGCAGAACTACACTGACATATCTTAAACTGAAAACCCTTGGAATCATTTTTTTGTGCTTGTTGAAACTCACGCTGGTACCAATAACTTCAACTAGGGAAAAATAGGGAAGTAAATCAGAAAGACTGACTTGTATCCAAACTTGTCCATGGCGATGGCAGCGTGTTTGGGGTTGCTGTCACACATGTAGGTGTTGCGGTCGTCCTCAGGGATGAGGTCCACGTCATGGAAGAACAGGCAGTCCCAGTCCTCTTCCCTCATGGCCTCTCTGAAGCCCACATTCATCAGCTTGGCCCGGTTAAAAGTGTAGTTACCTGCCTGTAGGGAAGGAGCCACGGTTAAACATGTTTTCAGACTGGGAATTTCATAACTGAGGTAGGATAGTGATTCTACCAAGATTATACACATAACCGACACATATCCAGACCACAGACAAATACACATCCAGACCAAAAACTTTAGAAAGAGTTTGTTCTTAAAGTCCTAGGCTGCATCATGGAAACTCCTTGCAAAAAATTATGTAGAAAAATGTAGCACCCTACGGCATACGTCTCAGCTCTTGATTAGGCAGTACAACAGATTATCTGCAAAGCCTTCAAGCCTTCTCAATTGATTTGGCCCGCCAGAAGGTTCCGGGGGAAAAAAAATTAAATGTATTTTTTTTTTGTATAGACGGCTCTTGCACCACTACAGACAAAGCTTCTGTTATGCGGAAGATTACACAAGGCTATTTTATTTTAAGGATATTTAAAGCCAGAGATATTTAGCCGGAGACAACATTTTGACATGTAACATCACCAGTGCCACAGCCACATAATTTAGGCTACGGGTGAAAGTAGACACATGGTCTTGCTGGTACGTATCATCAACTAGGTTGGTCAGCGCCCAAATGAGTCTTACGTAAGTATTTAATCCCTATTCATTTAGTAGGCTTTGATCACTGTGGGCGGAGTAATCCTACATATATCATTTTATTTTTTACCATGTATTCCCCTTTAGGTAGTATTAGACAACAGTAATTATCAGATTATCAAACAATCACTTCAAGGCGTGTGTCAAAAGACACAAAAAAGTTTTGTTCACTCAAGCCGAAAACACACGGCGAGTGTGAACTGCGTCATTGCTGCGCAGGTAACTTTGAACTTACAACCTTGGCCTTTGTCTACCTACTATCTTCCAAACACAGTATAATATATACTCTGAATATCTTGACTGACCAGGGTTTCTTGGCTAAAACTTTACATTTTGGTATAAAATACACTTCAGAATTTGCTATATATCTGACTTTTTTTTCTAGTTATAACGTAGCCAACAGTTTTTCTTGAAATTAGAGTTCCTAAAGTTTAAAAAAGCTGCCTCTGCCTGATATATTTTTTGCTGCATACACATTTACACTTTCACCACATGAAAATAATTTCAAAAATATGTTCAAGGTATTAGCCTTATGAACATACAAAACTTGGTAACAGTTTCTTTATAGTATATATATTGTTATTAGGCATCATGTTATGTGGCTCCAATTTGATTCATGTTAGAAGAATGACAGTGTTAGAAGAATGACAATTTGATTCATGTTAGAAGAATGATAGTTTTCTAGGAAGCCATATTTTAAAGTCCATAAAAAACGTCTGTTTATGCTTTTTACATGTCTATATTGACTTTTAGGCATCACTGCCTTTTACCAACAATATCCCAGCAGAAGAATAACATTTAAATATAGTTGTTAAAGTTGAAAGGAATATACATGAATCAGTTAATTCTTTCAGCGCATGAGGACTGTTCATCCTTTCTACAGTCACATTAGAAGACAGAAGATAGGCTAGTATATTGTTTCTGGCTGCTGTTCATAATACAGTATATATATTTGCAAATCTAATCATAAATAAAATAAAAAAAGATGCAATTGAGTGTTTGTTCAGTGCCTGAAATGTTTTTCTGGATAAAAAGTTTACTCAAGGTTAAGGTGCTGTGGAATTTTTTTTAGGTCAAGGGTAGACAAACTAAGGCCCAGGGCGATTCAATACGGCCCAATTTGTTTTAGTAGTTATCAAAAGCACTCCAACCCTCCAAACCTCTCAGACTTGATCCAAAGTACATAATTATTACAGACCTATAAATGTGACAATAACTGCTTTTCTGGCCAGCAAATAGATTTAGACAAACACATTTGACATCAAATAAAAATATGTGCAGCCCTCCGTTGAACTTCAAAATTCATACTTGGGCCTTGAAACAAAAAGTTTGCCCACCCCTGCTTTAGGCTGTTATGCAAACCATGTATGCTGCTGTGCTTTAGTGACCCGACTGGGACTCCTTATGATTTGTAGTAAATATTTCTGCTCTTTTTGATGGTTGCAGTGCAAACATGCTGGAGGTTGTTGTCAGGTTCAAACCATGCACGTGCAGTGCTTTGGAAATTCATTGACTGTTGCTTGATAACTCATTCTCCTAAGTGTCACAGTTAATAAAGGCCAAAATACACTTGGCATTGTGTACCGTTTCTCACTGTAATATACAATAAAGGGGCACATAAGAAAGGAAGGAAGCTCAGCTAACTTATTGGTCAGATTCACAGGCACATGGTATATAAAAGGAATACTTATTACTGTTATGCACTAAAATGTTTGTCTATTTCTCCTGCGAGTGTAGGTATTTATTTTATATATTATTTGGGGGGGGGGATTTTTTGGGTTTGGTCCCTGCCCCTCCAGATGTCTGTGCACAGGCCTGCTTACAAATGATGTATATCTCTACCACTATGACCCTGTCTGTCTCTCACCTGGTGGATGACGTAGATGCCATAGTTCAGCTGCTGTCGCTGTAGGAAAGGGTGAAGGTAGTAGAGGAGGAACTTCAGATGGTGTTCCCGGTTTCTGTGGGGAATGATGATGGCGGTGCGGTGTCGCGCCTCACAGTTAGGCGGCCTGTAGCGCCCTCCGCGGACTACCAGAGGGTTTTTCCGCTCCACTTCCTTAAGGGTCAAGCCTGAGGGGAAGGTGACATGGATCGGTCCACCTGGTATGAGAGAAGACACGGCAGGATGAGATACTTGATTTTTTTCAGCCGAGTTATTCCTCTTATGCCTTAATTTGAAAGCTTAGCATAAAAGGAAATAGTTTGCTAATTTCCCCATTTAATATGGTATCGTACAAGGCAAAGCAAATGCAATAATTTATGTTTTCGTGGAAAGAACAGGTTCCATGGGTCGAAAACGATAATGGCAAGGGACACATACTGCTGTTCATGTTGTGCGTTCCCGACGAAAGCCGATAAGTCAGGGTTTTTTGTTAAGGGAACGAACAACTACCAAGAACCTGCTCGTAAGTCCCTGCAGCATGTTGCGTGTAGGGTCCGAAATTAACACCTGCCAAGCGCCAAATGCAGGTAGATTTTACATTTGGCGAGTAAATCTCAGAAGGCTTTCAGCCACCCTGGCAGGTAAATGTTTTTACCCAACACTGAGTAATGGTTAGAGCTTTATTATGTTATATAGAGAACCTTTCTAATATAAAAAAAAAAAACATAGATTTGATGTTATTGTTGTTAATTTGCTTTTGCTAATTAGCTTTGGAGAGGCATTGTTTTATAAATCTGAAAGACAATTCATGAACTGTTTTTGAGAATGGTTAATTCTTCACAGCCATGCCACACACTGTTTGCCCTCCTACCATCAGGCAGGCAGTACAGGTCTCTTTGTTCCCACACCTGCAGGCTCAGGAACAGTTTCTTTCCATCTACTGTAACCTTGCTCAACTGTGACCCAGACACCCCATCACTAACCATACCCCCCCACCTCTCAGGGGCCTTGTTGCACTACTCCCTTTGTACTACTCTGACCCTGCCTTGCAATGTCTGATAAAGGAAGTTTTCACTTGTTACAGGTACGTGTCTACCCCATGAACCTCCCTGCTGCTATCCCTGTATCTCAGCTGCACATGCACCTTGCACATTAAATTTGCCTTATTGCACATTTAGAATTGCCATCGTATCGCATTTTTACAGTTGTTACATACAGTACGCATGTCTACCTCAGGTACCTCATTGCTGCCATCTCTGCATCCCGGTTGCACGTGCTACCTTACTCCTTCAATTCACCTCGACTGCACATCTAGAATGCCATTTAAAATTGCCATTTGTACCCGCACAACTAGTATCCCACTGATAACAAACTTTACTTAATACCTGTACATTTTCTGCACCCCTCTATTTGCACCTTTAGTATTGCTATTTGTACTGTATTTGCCTTCATTGCACATCTGTACATTCCACTTGTAATATACATATAAGTAGTAAATGTAGGGTATATTGTGTCACTTTGATGATTTATGACCATGGTGAGTGGGGCTTCCAGATTGATTTGACAGGTGGGTGGGACATCCGGTTTGCTGGGTGGGACTTCCGGTGTGACGTATGGACTCCCTGTATGGCGTGTGTTAGGGCAGGAATTCTGGAATGACGTAAGCATGTCCGGTGACTTTATAATTTATGATTGCATTGATGTGTCCATGTTTGATGTTTTACAACGACTGACAATGTAGGGATATTTTCATAAAATGTTGTTATTTCACATTAACCTGATGAAGAGTAGACAGAACGTCTCGTGATCACTTGTATATTAATTGGGTGTTAATTGATAAAACATTTAACCAGGGCTCATATTATTTTCCCATACAGTCTAATTATCTTTGATTTTTCCACATTTGTTAAGAGAGAGTGATGAACTGTACTCTTGCTCTGGCTCCACTACTGTTCTCATGGTCAGTGCAATGAGTGGTTGTTATCTCATATTGAGGAAAGAAGGACCTGGGGCTTGTCCTTGACTCTCTTGGCAAAATCTTGGGAGAATGAGAGAAACAGTGGTTTGGGGGGTGGATCCCAGAGGGTTGGTGGAAGATTGGAGAAGGATCCATCCAGAAATTAGCATAATGGGAGAAGCTAATATCATTGTATAACCATACTGTATAAAAGTGCGTTTCCGAAGTTTGAAGTTGGTTGTTCTGCAGACCAACATGGGTTGGTTGCTCTGCAGATCAGCATGGCTTTATTACCTTAATAAAGTCTACTTTTGAATTCACAAACTCTTGAGTTGTTTGAAAATGTTTGCGGGAAAAAGGGGAACAATTTTCCACAACAATAAGCACCCCGGACGAGTGTTATAACAGGTGAAATATGTTTGATGTTTAACAATGGGGTCTTAGTATTCCGGAATGTTAAATTCCCAGGCGATAAGTAAGTGCTATAACAGCGGCAAGATGTTTGGTGTTTAACAAAAGGGCACCAGGGTTCAGCAATGCTATAACCCCCCGGCATTTTATGTTCCGATAAGTGTTACAACAGATGTCCTACAACCAGAGGGTGTTAACCTTCCATGTTTTACAATGTGCATGTAGCATGGTGTTTTTCCACAAGCTCAGAATTACATGTGGGAAACATGCTTTTTTGTGTAAGATATAAAGAAGGGGTCGGGACTTACAATTTTGGAGAGTTTCAGCCCATTTTTCATTTTAACAAGAGATGGGCCTTAAGATCAGATATGCCCATAGTAACGGTCCCTAAACAATCACTAGTACAAACTTTAGTATATGCAGGTTGAAAAACGTCCCGTGTTTCACACAAGGTTTGTAGCCCAACAAAGCACTACAGTAAACAAACAGAGCATGAGCAATGCTATTATTTTGAAGGAACAGTCAATCCCTTGGCCGACAACACATTATGACTAGATTGATTGTATCGTGGTTGTAAAAACAATGATTTTGGTACATGTGTATGTATGAGCAATGGTAATTTTTGTAATAAAAATTGTTGTTTTAAGTCAGCATTAAATTTAAGTTGCATTATATGGCAAAATGTTACAAAGTTACCCGGAAGGTAGCGTATAAATTTGCATGAACAACGGTAAATCGTTGACAGGTCAAGATATGTTATTTCAGGTAATCAAAACTTTTGTAAAGGCGTCTTATGAAATTGTACAACGGGGATTAAAGCAAGATTGTTTTCTTCACATTGGTAGAAATGTTTAACAGGCAACGATGGTTACAAACTGTAGTATTTGCGAGTTTGAGAATACCTGTCTGTGTTAGTGTGGGCGGATGCTGGGACTTCCGTGTAAGATGTGCTGCATTCTCGTAATGACTTGAAGCAACTTATGAAATCAGATTTTTGATTGCTATATTATGGACTTGTGTTTGTTAAATGTTGAAGAGATTAACTGCGATATGGTGACAATTTATATGTAAGCGGATGAGTTTGCCGTTAATAGATAAAATGAAATGACGTGATGTCACGGCTGAGCCGCTAAAACTAACGAGAACGGCGTTTCTACCGGACAGGAAGTATCAATATATTTGGTTGTCAAACGTCAACAACTATCTGAACTTATCCACAATTTTAATCATTGTAGCCGGTATAGTTCTAACGTGAAGAACGATGACGTGTAACCAATGACAAAGTTAAGAGGCGTGACCTGCTGGAGGCGCCCTGGCTACGATGTAAAGACAATATTAAATCCGCGGCTTCCACAGAAGTCAGCTGTTGTTTCCAGCATGGAGTATGCCGTTTACATTGCAACAGATACTTTTTGTGTAAGTCTAATTATTTATACATTTTCAGTCTTGTACTAAAATGTTATTAACATTACGACAATATGCATACAGCTGAACCTTTGTACTCTATTTACCAACCAACAGATTGAGGAACCCCCGGTGATGATACAGAGTACATCACCATAATGGCTTCAGTTATGGACACCCCACCTTGTGGCTGGACAGCGTCAGGGGTATTTTTGTTTCACTGTTTTCTTTCATGCTTGAAAGCTGAAGGTAATACATATTTTACCATCAACTCATCAAAACTGTGATGTTTGTAAATGTATGTTTGAGTTAGAATAATATTTTAACCTTTAAGTGGAACGTTATTTACATGTTAAGCTAGAGAAATGGCGAAAGATATTGCCAACAACAGACCAGACACGGAACAACCAACAACATCTACACATAATCAACAGACCACACCCCAATATACAAATGAACCGGCCATTACTTTGTTACACAGCGATGCACACAATAATAATGCTCAGATGCAAGGTTTGTTAACAAAGCTTAGTAGCCCCCGTTTTTCACATGATCTAGTTGACTCTCCTCCGAGCTCTCTGATGCAAACTCATTGCAATGATGGCGATGTTAGAGTTATACAACGTAATGTGTTTGACAACGTTGAACTATGACAGTTGATAAATTTACAAAATACGGGTGAAGTTGGGGATTTTGGTACATTCTATGCAATCATTATGGCAGGCTTGGATACTTTGATTGTTAGAGCTTCAGACTTTGTACACGGGCCTGGTGATCGTCTGCAGATTGAGTTGATTAGTGAATCTCTGATATCCCCTGTACATGTGACCATGAGAACAGATGAATATAATGAACGCACGTTTGGTAATTTACTTGAAAGTGTTATGCAGAGTAATGCTGAGATTATGACTGATGAATCACTAGAGCTGGTGGTACAAATTGTCAACAACCGTGAGGGTGGTGCCCCGCGACGTAAAGCTCAAATAGAGCAGATTATCAATAAAAAAAGAAGACATTTATATGTGACTGTGAATAATAATTCTACATGTTTTTCCGTTTATTTGATGGGTATGTTGAGCCCGCAGTACAAATGCTGAAGCCCTGGTTAATAGTCGTGAGTTACAGTGGGTATAGAAAAGAATCACCCCCCTGTAAAATAATCACATTTTGTTGCTCGGCAGCCTGAAAAGAAAACGGACAGACACAGTTTTTGTTTCATTCAGCTGTATTTACAACTTATAACATCCAAGTGAAAGATATAATACCAACTTGTCAGAAAAAAAATTACAAATTAAAAAACAGAATCACTGAGTTGGAAAAAGAATCACCCCCCTCCTAAAAATGACTTGTAAACCCAACCAGGTGTAGTTAATCACCTTCTCAATAGCACACAAAGCCAATTGACTTTCACCTGTGATCAGCTGTGGTCATTTTGATTAGCTCAGCATGAAACAAGCTTTTCATGAAGCATTTCAGTCCTTGGTAGTGCAACTGAAGACAACAATCAACTATGGGTGGCAAGGCATTGTCAAAAGATCTCCGGGATAAAGTTGTGGACAGGCACAAGTCAGGAGATGGATACAAAAAAAATTTCAAAGGCTTTACCAGTGCCTAGAAGCACAGTGAAGTATATTATTAAGAAGTGGAAGGTATTTGGTACAACACAGACCCTCCCTGGGTCAGGAAGTCGCTCCAAACTGGATGAAAGAGCCAGGAGGAAACTGATCAGAGAGGCTACCAAGAGGCCTACAGCAACTCTGAAGCAGTTGCAGGAATTCATGACAAAGAGTGGTCATTGTGTGCATGTGACAACAATATCACAAATTCTCCACAAATGTGGCTTGTATGGGAGGGTTGCAAGAAAAAAGCCACTCCTCAAGAAAGGCCACATGCAGTCACGACTGAGCTTTGCCAAAACGCACCT
>JACXGI010001593.1:0-41908 GCA_016801175.1 Esox masquinongy
GTCAGGGAGGTTCAGGACATTCTCAGGACAACTGAGATTTTGGGGACTATAACTATTTAAGGAGGAGTCAGTTATTTGTTTTCTAATGCTGATGATCTTTTCATCAAAGTAGTTCATGTATTCATTACAGCTAAAGTGAAGACCCACTTCACTTGTTGAGCGTTGCTTTTTTGTTAACTTTGCAACTGTATCGAAGAGATATTTTGGATTGTTTTTGTTCACCTCAATCAGGTTGGAGAAATAAGCTGATCGAGCAGATGTGAGTGCTTTTCGGTATTGTAGTGTACTGTCTATCCAGGCTAGTCTGAATACTTCCAACTTTTTTGAGCGCCACCTTCGCTCCAATTTTCTGGAGGCTTGCTTAAGTGCTCTAGTATTGTCTGTGTACCAGGGAGCAAGTATCTTGTTGCGTATTTCTTTTGTTTTTAGTGGTGCAACTGTATCTAAAGTATTTTGCAGTGTTGAGTTTAGATCCTCGATTAGATCGTTTGCAGAATTATTTACTCTGTCGTTGATGAGCGAGCTTGTAAGGATATCAAGAAATCTATTTGTAGTCCGAGAATTTATAGTACGGCTTTTGAAACTCATTGTTTGCGGAGCAAGTGGATTTCTTGTTTTAACGGTAAATGTAATAAGACAGTGATCCGATAATCCAGGATTTTGGGGGGAAATGATTAGATCTACAATATCTATTTCTCGTGACAGGACTAAATCTAAGGTATGATTTTGGCAGTGTGTTGGACCTGAGACATGTTGGATAAAACCCATTGAGTCAATTATGGCTTCAAAGGCTTTTTGAAGAGGGTAATTGGACTTTTCCATATGAATATTGAAATCGCCAAACATTAGAATACTATCTGCCATGACTACAAGGTTAGACAAGAATTCTGGAAACTCATTGAGGAACATTGTGTATGGCCCGGGGGGCCTGTAAATAGTAGCCATGTAAAACTATTTATCAGCCTGGTTAACTTTCATGAGTAAAACTTCAAAAGAATGAAAACCACTGATGTGTTTAAGAGTACATTTATATTTACTGTCATAAATATTAGCAACACCCCCTCCTTTTTGGGATGCACAGGGGATATGATCACTAGTATAGCCAGGAGGAGAGGCCTCATTTCTGGCAGTAAATTTATCAGGCTTTAGCCATGTTTCACACAAGCCAATAACATCTAGTTTATGATCAGAGATTAATTAATTTACTACAACTGCCTTTGGAGCAAGGGATCTAACATTTAGGAGTCCCATTTTAAGATGCGAGGTGATACAGTCATTTTTATTTGTGACCGAGGTGGAGGAAGGCTTTATCTTAATAAGGTTGCTATTGTTAGCACTACCTTTTTTTTAACTTTTCTCAGCCTGGAACGAATCACAGTGGCAATTGGTAAAACTGAACTAACTACTCTGGCTATGCTATCGACCGACTCCACTATACTAGCAGGCTGGCTAACAGCCTGCGGCCTGACCTGCACCCTATCTCATGGTGAGGCTATAGGAGTGAGACTCCTGTCAATGTTCCTAGATAAAAGAAGAGCACCACTCCAGCTAGGATGGAGTCCGTCGCTCCTCAGCAGATCAGGCCTGGCCCTATTTCTGGGAGAGTCCCAAAAAGAGAGCCAGTTATCTACAAACTCTACTTCCTGCGACAGGCAGAACTCCGTTTTCAGCCAGCGATTGAGTTGCGCAAGTCTGCTGTAGAGCTCGTCACTACCCCTAGCTGGGAGGGGGCCAGAGACAATTACTCAATGCCGACACATCTTACTAGCTAGTTCACACGCTGATGCTATGTTCTGCTTCGTAACCTCTGACTGTTTCATCCTAATGTCGTTGGTGCCAACGTGAATAACAATATCTCTGTACTTGCCAGTTTTAGACTTCGCTAGCACCAACCCCAGATTTGCGGCTACGTCGGTGGCTCTGCCCCCCGGTAAACAGTGTACGATTGCTGGCTGATTCTTTAGTCTAATACTGCGGGTAATGGAATCGCCGATGACTAAAGTTTTCAGTTTTTCCGGGCCACCAATAGAAAATGCCTGCCGATCATTCCCCTCCGAAGACGGCTCGGGCCTTGACTCCGACTCCAGTGGAAAAAAACCTGTTGAAAATCTCAGTCGGCTCTAGCAGCGTCCCAGGTTTAACTGGTCGACGGCATTTCTTCCCAGTGATCAAGAGAAAGTTCTTGCCCGGCTGCAGGAGCTGTGCCGGGGGGCTAACAACATTGTCGTTTCTTCCTGGTGGCACAGACACAGTTTTTTTTCCATTTCTACACTAACATAATCCTTGCCTAACATTTGCGTCTGAAGCCGAGCCTCTAACTCTGCTATCTTTACCTGAAGACGATAGTTCTCCGTGTTGTAGCTACAACAATTACAGCGATAAGACATAATAATGGTACTTATCTTCGGGTGTTCAGGGAGGGGTGAGTCGTTCCGTTAATTATGTCCAAATAGAGTCCCAGTGTAGAAAAGTTGGGTAAAAAGTCAACAGATAAAAATATTGCGTTGGTAAACTCTTAAAGTAGAATTTAACCAATTAGTTTACATAGTGTAAATTCGAAAAAGTTTGGCAGGTAGCCAAGTAACAATGCACAGCAATGCACGATTTTTTCGTATCCCGAACAATTCTTCTGGCAGTTTTGGCTGAAATCGTTCTTGGTCTACCTGACCTTGGCTTGGTATCAAGAGATCCCCAAATTTTCCACTTCTTAATAATTGATTGAGAGCTAACAAACTCATTGACTATTTATACACTGGCACTATTCGAATTTTGAAAAGCCACAGGTGTGGGAAATTAACTTTTAATTGCCATTTTCACCTGTGTGTGTCATCTTGTGTCTGTAACAATGCCAAACATTCAAGGGTATGTCAACTTTTGCACAGGGCCATTTGGGTAATTTCTGTTATTGTTATGATTTAAAAAGGAGCCAAACACTTATGTGATAATAAATATCCTTAAATAAAAGACAGGTTTTTTGCATGATCATTTATATTTTCAAAATCAATGCCATAATTTCACAATTTCTGCCAGGGTATGCAAACTTATGAGCACAACTGTATTAGCTCTAAATCAATTTATACTTGGGTCACTGACCTTGCTTGTCCCAAGTCCCCCCTTTATAATTGCTGTTTTTTTCCTTCTTTAATTTCTCATTCTAAACAGCAGTTTTCCAATAGCTCAAAAACCATATGGACTAGAGATGTACAGAAAAGTTTGCTATGTTCCTTTACCTGTCCTTACAAAAGTACACCTCTCATTTCCCCATTATTTATTTTAATTTTTGTAAAAATGTTTACGTTATTACAATTCTTAACATAAAGATGCGTTTTACAACAAGTTCCTATCCAGATGACATGTACCTCTAAAAGCAGATGTATATCCATCTATGCAATACCTTATTAAAAGCTCATTATCCATATGGGATGGAGATCTACAAACAAGTGAGGTGTGTTCCTGTACCTATGCTCTCAAAGGTACACCTATTTTTTTGAAGACAATTCTCTGTATTTTATATTAAAAATATATGTGTCAATACAACTCTATTACCAAACATAGATTAACTTTTTTAATAACTTTCCTATCAAGAAGACATGTACCTCTGAAACCACATTTATTTTGGTCACTGACCTTCCTTCTCCAGAGTACATTCCGTGGATTTGCCATTTTCTATTTTGGTAATTTTAGCAGCTTTTGTCCTTCTCTACAGCTATTTTTTAACAGCTATCTATCCATATGAGCTTGAGATCTACAAACAAGTGTTGGGTCTTCCGGAAACTCTCTTCTGAAAGATACACCTCTTCTTTCTTCCAAATTCATTTTCTGTGTACCTACTGTATACCTACTGCAGTCAGAATAACTTGGAATTAAACATAGACAAAATAGTGGAGGTGGATACTGACATCAGAAAATTTCTCCTCTTCAGAAAACTGACATCAGAAAACTCCTCCTCTTCAGATTGATGGGTCACTTCTTACAGCTAAATTAGACAAAGTTCCTAGGGTCCCTCATTTCCCATAATCTCAAGTGAGAGGACAACATTGCAAGAGATGTGGCATCTGAAAACAAAGTTGGATAGTGAGCTATTAAAAATTTCAGTCAATTCCGACTTGACTCTATACATCAGTGTCAGAGTCCATTCTCATTTTCCTCCATAACCATCTGGATCGGGTCTGTATCTGCCCACTGCAGAGGTAAACTGCAACACTTTGTAGTGTCCACAGTAAGGGTCCTCAGATTCCACCTGCCGTCCATCAAGGCCTCTTGATAAAATCAACAAAATTGCAAATGGCAAATCTAAGGTCAGTGACCAAAATGCAAGTGGTTTTTGAGATACATGTCATCTGTAAAGGAAGCTATTAAATAAAGTTAATGTTAATTAGGTGATAGAGTTATAATAATCTTTAATAAAAAAATATAGAAAATAGATTTTTGGGGAAATAAGAGGTGTGCCTTTCAGAAGAGAGGTAAAGGAACACAACACACATGTTTGTAGATCTCTAACTCTTATGGATAGTGAGCTATTAAAAATTTCACCAAAATCAAAAATGGCAAAACTAAGGGGCATAAGGTCAGTAAACAAAATGTAAATGGTTTTAGAGGTTCATGTCATCTGGATTGTAAGCTATTAAAAATAGTTCATGTGAATTCGGTAATAGAGTTGTAATAATGCATGTAAAATTAAGAGAAAATCAAGACAATGAATTTGGAAAAAATTTACCTTTCAGGAGATAGGTAAAGGAACAGAACACACTTACAGATTTCTAAATCTTATGCATAGTGAGCAATTAATTAAGAGTTGTTTCGAAAAATAAATTCCTGTAAAATTCCATAAATTGAAAATGGAATATCTAAGGGCATACTCTTGACAAGGAAGGTCACTGAAGGTCAGTGGATGACGGAGAACTTCTTGCTTTTAAACTCAAGAAAAACAGAAATGCTTGTTTACCCTGATAAATAAATAAATAAACTTCAATTAGTGCTAGACAGAGCTGCTAGAATCCTAACTAAAACTAAAAAATTTGAACACATTACTCCAGTATTAGTCTCTTTACACTGGCTACTTGTTAAGGCTAGGGCTGCTCCTACTTGCTCCTACTTACCTCACTGAAATGATCCAGCCATACATACCTACACGTAACCTAAGATCGCAAGATGCATGTCTTCTATTCGTACCTCGAATTTCTAAACAAACAACTGGAGGCAGGGCTTTCTCTCATAGAGCTCCACTACTTGTAGATCCCCATCTCATATGGATAATGAGCTCTTAAAAAGGTATTGCATAGATGGATATACAATTGTTTTTAGAGGTACATGTCACCTGGAAAGGAACTTATTGTAAAACGCATCTAAATGTTAGAGTTGTAATAACGTAAACATTTTTACAAAAATGAAGATAAATAATGGGGAAAATGAGAGGTGTACCTTTGTAAGGAAAGGTAAAGGAACATAGCAAACGTTTCTGTACATCTCTAGCTGATATGGGTTTTGAGCTATTACAAAAATGCAGTTAAGAATGAGAAATTAAAGTAGAAGGAAAAACAGCAATTATATGGGTGGAATTGGGACAAGGAAGGTCAGTGACCAAAGTATAAAATTATTTTGAGCTAATATGTCTCTTGGATAATATCATCAGTAAAATTATTTCGGCTTAGCCTATTTGTGTTTTATATTTTTTTAGTATAAATAAATGACACCTTTTTTAATTGTAAATGTGGAGAAATAAAATGGACGTTGGCACGAAGAAAGAAAATGTCTAAACAATGATTTCTGCCGAATGCACTTTTTAGACGGTCCCTTAGCCTCATCCACGTAATATTCCTCCATGAAAGTAACGTAAAATCGTTTTTTGAAAACGGAACGAAACAGACAAACCAAAGGGTGTACTTTGCTCTCTACTTTCACCAGATTCTATATATATCGCTGTCGTCTTTGTAGGACGTTTTTGGGGAGCGCTATTAACAAGCAAACTCTGAATAGTTGCAGTTGTAGTAATCGTAGTTTGGACATCTTTAGAGAATTGCACGGTCCAAAATCCACTGGAATATAAACGTGGGACATTTCCTTCGTGGTAACCAACCGTCACGGCACCCGGCATGGCACGGTTGAAGTGGGCTAAAGGCTAAAGGAGCCTCTATTCTCGAAAGATATTACGTGGAGAAGAGGATCCTGCGTAACTACGTCACAGAGTCGTTTATTCCAAGGATATCATCCACCGACAATAAACGATTCCGTGTGTGCCATTCCTCGTCTTCATTTGTGTGTTTTCTCTAAATGGACCGTTTGTTCATTTGCCTCAAGTGTTAGTCATCGAGTGATGACCATCATTTGGGATGTAAATAAAGAACAGGACGCCCCGATAGCATTGGAGCTGTAACAATTATTCTACATTACATGGGAAGCGACGGCATGTAAATCGGCGTTGTAATTGCATTCAGCTGGAATAAGCACTTTTGGGCAAATGCTTTACGATCGATGTCTATCAAGGTTTGCCATGGTTTTATGATTGATAAAAACAAATGCTATTTTGCCATACCTGATAATTCAGCCGACCTTTCAGGGCAGTGCCCTGTTGACATTTCCAAATCTAGACTATTAAGCTGTTAGGGAAATGAGGTGACATGATTTGTGTATGCTATCTTAAATGCCATGAATTCGAAAAAGGGTATTTTTTTTATATTATGGCTTTTTCGTTTGTTGCCTGTATCCTTTATATATTTACTGTTCAGTACAGTTTTATGAATATCAGAAGGCATTTGAATAAGGCAACACAATTTCATTGATAGTGCTGAATCATATGAGTCCATCTGAATGTAGCAAATATTAATCCATCATACTGGAATGTAGAGTTACATGTTAATGCAAAATTGCGCCATAAATGCTGCTTGTCAAAGGCGATTGGCAACAAAAAAGAAATATATCTGTTGTGGCATTATGTGGTTTATCTGTCTGTGGAACCTTTATTCCACAGTGGCCATATTCACTTGACGATCCTCTGTAGGATTTTACTCAGCGTTAATGTAGCTGATTTTTTGGAATAGAGATCTGAGTTTGAGGTTCAGTTACAGTTCAGTCAAACACAACTGTCTAGTAGTCTGACAAAGAATGGCTGACAAGACTGCTCCACGTTGTCAACTGAGGTTGGAGTGGATTCATGGATACCGGGGGCATCAGTGCCGTAACAACTTGTATTATACTGCGGGGAAGGAAATTGTTTATTTTGTTGCTGGAGTTGGTGTGGTTTACAACACCAGAGAACACACTCAGAAGTTCTTTTTGGGACACAATGATGACATTATCAGGTAAGTCACTTCAATCCCAACCCTGATGTGAACCACCAGATATGTACTGTAAAGTTTAACACTTGATTCAACTTGATATGGTCTTGAACAGTTGTCTTGTTGAATCGTCTGTGCCAGTTCACGGCTACAACAAATATGTGAAACGTTTGGGGGATATTAATTAACAGAACATTTTAATTGTGAAATGCTTTGTCCAACAGAGTTCAGGTTGGTTTTGCTGAACAGATTAAATGAGGGAAGAACATACTTGGCCTCTCTCAGGGGCACCACTTTTGGAGGGGAGAGCAATAAGATGGACAAATAAGAGAAACACTGCTGGCCAGGAGTCTCGGTTACTCTTCCATTTCTGACACTACTTCTCTGTAAAGTTCATAACATGGCGTCCATTATCGTGTTTTTAAATTCTTAGGACATGCTATTGTGTCCATTTTGCAAATTGTCAATTTAATTTCTCAACTACTTCTCTGACTGAATGTTTGCATACCAGGAGTGTGTAGATAGAGAGTGTAAAGCAATGTTTGTTAAACTTACTGCCACTTAGAAATATAATACCTTGGCTGGATGTTCAACCTGTAGCTAGTCTCACCCAGTTAACTACTGCGAAATGGTGAAAGCCATGTCCATGCGAAAACAGTTTATATTTTTCTCAACGCCAGATTTCATTTTTGTCCACCAAGTCCATGCATTTGAAAATATAATTCAGCAAGTTGTATTATTTTTGCATTGTACATCTTTTCCCCATCCCATTGCATATGCATACAATATTTTCAACTTTTGCATTGTTTCTCATATATTGACTATACAGAAGTCATTGTTATATACACAAATAAATGTGTTCATTATGACTTATGAAATAAAATAAAACAAAATAATGTGTTTGCTCAAATGGCCAGAAGCAAAGAACTTTCTTCTGAAACTCTAGACAGAGGAAGATTGGAAAAAAGTGTTATGGACAGATGCATTTAAGGATGAGGTTTTTGGATCACAAAGAACCTTTGAGACGCAGACCAAATGAAAAGATGCTTGGAGTGCTTGACGCCATCTGTCAAGCATGGTGGAGGCCAATGTGATGGTTTGGGGGTGATTTGGTGGTTGTAAAGTGGAAGATTTATACAGGGTAAAAGGGATCTTGAAGTGGGCTATCACTCGATTTTGCAACACCACTGTATTGGAGCCAGTTTCCTCCTGTAACTGGACAATGACCCAAAGCACAGCTCCAAACTATGCCAGAACTATTTAGGGAAGAAGCAGTCGGCTGTCATTCTGTCTATAATGAAGTGGCCGGAACAGTCACCTTATCTCAACCCTATTGAGCTGTTCTGGGAGCAGCTTGACTGTATGGTGTGTAAGAAGTGCCCATTAAGCCAATCCAACTTGTGGGAAGTGCTTGAGGAAGCATGGGGTGAAATCTTTTCAGATTACTTACCACAAGAATGCCAAAGATCTGCAAGGCTGTAACTGCTGCAAATGGAGGATTTTTTGATGAAAGCAAAGTTTGAAGGACACAGTTATTATTGCAATTAAAAATAATTTGTCAATGACTTTATTTCCTATTTATTTTGCTGTATTTCATATTCAAACACATTTCATGTATGTTTTCCTGGAAAACAAGGAGGTTTCTAAGTGACTCCAAACGTTTGAACGGTAGTGTAGGTCTCATTCCATGATACTGATGGCAAGGCATGTGTAGTACAGTTGTGCTCAAAAGTTTGCATACCTTTGGAGAAATGGTAGTATATGTACCATTTGTAAAGAAAACATGAGTGAGCAGGCAAAACATGTCTTATTTCTAATGGGATTCACGTTCAACTGTATGTCATAACAGAATGGCACAATCACAAAACATGACAACAAAGACAAAAATCAACTGACCCCTGTTTAAAAGTCTGGATACCCTTAGTTCTTAGTACTGTGTATTGCCCCCTTTAGCATCAATGCCAGTGTGCATTCTTTTGTAATAGTTGTCTATGAGGCCCCGAATTCTTGCAGGTGGTAAAGCTGCCCATTCGTCTTGGCAAAATGCCTCCAGGTCATACAAAGTCTTCCATGAACTGCACGTTTGAGATCTCCGCAGAGTGGCTCGATGATATTAAGGTCAGGAGACTTTTCTGCTGTAACCACTGGAGTGTCAACTTGGCCTTGTGCTTAGGTTCATTGTCATGCTGGAAAGTCCAAGAGCGTCCCATGCGCAGCTTTTGTGTAGAAGAATGCAAATTGTCTACCGATATTTTCTGATGACATGCTGCATTCATCTTGCCATCAATTTTCACCAGATTCACCATGCCTTTAGAGCTCACACACCCCCAAAACATCAGTGAGCCACCACCATGATTCACATTGGGTATGGTATTCTGTTCACTATAGGCCTTGTTGACCCCACCCCAAACATAGCGCTTATTTTACCTGTGGGTTTTTCTTTGTATCCCAAACATTCTTTTGGCAGTTTTGGCTGAAATCTTTCTTGGTCTACCTGACCTTGGCTTGGTATCAAGAGATGCCCAAATTTTCCACTTCTTAATAAGTGATTGAACAGTATTGACTGGCATTTGCAAGGCTTTTGATATCTTTGTATTTCCTTTTCCATCTTTATAAAGTTCCATTACCTTGTTACGCAGGTCTTTTGACAGTTCTTTTCTGCTCCCCATGGCTCAGTATCTAGCCTCCCCAGTGCATCCACGTGAGAGCTAACAAACTCATTGACTATTTATACACAGACACTAATTGCAATTTAAAAAGCCACAGGTGTGGGAAATCTACCTTTATTTGCCATTTTCACCTGTGTGTGTCTGTAACAAGGCCAAACATTCAAGGGTATGTAAACTTTTGATCACGGCCATTTGGGTGATTTCTGTTATCATTAGGATTTAAAAGGAGCCAAACAACTATGTGATAATAAATGGCTTCATATGATCACAATCCTTAAATGAAAGACAGTTTTTTTGCA
This sequence comes from Esox masquinongy, assembly GCA_016801175.1. NCBI lineage: Eukaryota > Metazoa > Chordata > Actinopteri > Esociformes > Esocidae > Esox > Esox masquinongy. The sequence goes on from JACXGI010001593.1 coordinate 10,243, forward strand.
TGATCAGTCGTATTTTCAAAATCAATGCCAAAATTTCACAATTTCTGCCAGGGTATGCAAACTTATGAGCACAACTGTATATCTGAAGTGCCAACCAATCATCTCCCACAAAACATTTCTTGACCTTTTAACTGACTAAATATTACCCAATTTATCGATGAAACAGCTTAAAAAATTGCCAATTAGAAAAAGAGAAGCAAATGCGTGGGCCATGGACCAGAGATCACAGGTTTAGAAGCATTGTTTGTATTACCCTGGAGACTAGGTTAGTTGGAGCTAATCAGGTGGTATCTTTCTGGGCCAGAATCATAGGCCATTTCAAAAACATTAGTTTTTCCTTTAACGGTTACTCACTTTAAAACAATTTCATACAGTGTCTTGGGTGTAAGAGAAGGATCGCTGCACACTCAAGATCAATACAAGTTTAAATTTATTGTAAACTTTAGGTCATCTAACCTTTATCATAGTTTACAAATGCAAAATAGTATAGACCATGTATATACTTCATAGCCGACATATTGATGCAGTCAGACATGAATGACAGAACGTACCACAGCAAGTGCATGAATCATCAAACAGTCCTCTATCAAACAGGGCATTTGAATGAATCAGTTTGTCAGTTTTAAATATTTGTGGGTGTTTTAAAAAATATTTTACAGTGCATCGATTTTAAAATGTGAAACAAAAGATAATTAGACATTACAAAAACTAAATGTTTTAGTTAAGAATACACCTCCCCTACTGTATATGTGGTAGACTAGTTTTCAGTTGCATTCTAGGACAGTTGCTTTCTTGTTTTTAAACAAATCCAGGATAGCCTTAGCTGTGTGTTTAGGAACATTGCCTTGCTTGCATTCACGCACTGCGGTACATTTTGGACTCAGATGACCAGAAAACATATTACCACATCATTGCTGTTTCTTACCTTAACTTTATTAAAAAAATCGAAATGTGATCGAATGTGGCAGATTTTTAACAATGGCTTTCTCGTGCCAGTCTTTCATATAGCCCAGGTTTATGGAGCACCCACAAAATAGTTCACATTTTCCACTGCTGGCCACAAATACTTACAAGTAAAATTAATCGGCTTAAGCATGGGGCTGGTCACAAACTATTCCTTTAAGCAGAATAATGATTGTTTAACTAAAAGTTCTGTGTCATATAGAAATAGGTCTTATCCCTGTAGAACTCAACTACAGTAGGGAGTTCAACATTGAATAACAGAATATTTCCTCTGCTCTTCTAAAATGCAGTCTATTCAGATTGATCCAAAAATTAACATTAATGACAAAATTGAGAATAGATTTTAGTAGTTTAGCGATAATTTAATACATAAAATTTTAACTGTAACTTAACACCTGCAACAAACTATAATTAAAATATTCCAGTGTGTAAGCATTACCAATAGTAAATGTTGTTTTTCAATCTATAAATGGTCTCTATCTGCTGGTGATTTGCAGGATATGCAATGATGTAGAGAGAGAGGGCTGGGATTGGATAAGTTGCCCTTCCATGCCAATTCATGATTATAAATTGGGACATTTCTTTTATAACTAACCAAGATACTACTCAGCAACGTTAACATGCCCTTAGAGTAAATCATGTTAATCAATATTTCCTTTTTTTAAAGATTTTTTAGTTCATGTGTATGTCTATTTATCAGAAAAATGTGGAAATATGGAAAGATTTTTTGATAAAAAAGCAACGGGCCAGATTCCAACCCATGCTGAAAGAAGATAAAGAAGTACAAAATAAGTTTTGACTCAAATATGTAGGGAATACGGGTTCATTAAAAAAAAACAATGAGATGATGTTCAAAGCAGTGAAATGGCAGTGAGGATGACATACAGCCTCAGGACTTGCTTTCGGGAGTATAATTGGAAGAAGCATGTGCCAATCAGAAAGGCAGATGTGTGAGTCATTACAATTTACTACTTCAGCGCTATCTACTTGGCAATCTCCAATGTGAGCCGACAGAGGAGGAAGATTTGTTGACAACGAGGATGTGGAGATTGCTGATAATGTTAACATTGTGTAAAAAAGTGCTAGTTTTTCATTTGGTTTGCAGAGACTTGCAACATTATCTGCATTTCCAATTATTTCCAAATATCCTAACAAATGGTTGGATGATATTTGTGTGTGAGAGTGTTTGTGTGTCAGCCACCACATTGGCAGTTTACTCATGCATTCCTAGGCACAGTGCTTGACCAATATGAGTCACTGATTTGCCTCGGGGATCAGCCCACTCCCCCCCATCCTACAGCTGTACACCAGCCTGCGATAAAAGGGCACTGTAATAATAAAAATGTTGTGTTTCACATTATTTCTGTTTCTTTGTACAGGAGATAACACATGAAACCGGGAACATTCATGTACAGTACACTGATAATGATGCAACCTCCAAAATTTCACAAGATGTCTTAACCATCAAATGTCGTTTGCTGGGATGCTGCATATAATGGTTATTTATTTCTTGTCCACACACAGTCTTGCTATGCATCCTGACAAGGTTCAAGTGGCCACAGGACAAGTTGGGAAGGATCCTTACATCTGTGTTTGGGACACTTACGCCTTGCAGACTGTGTCCATCTTGAGAGACATACACACACATGGGGTGGCTTGTCTTACGTTTGATTCAGACGGACAGGTGAGGAACATCTTTGAGCTGGTCTCCTTGGATTTTATTTACTTTTTATTTTACCTTTTTAAAGACAAATTACAAACTATTGCAGATATGCCCTGTTTACAAAAATCAATTCAGTACAACAACATGAAAAGAAAAACAGTGAAACAAATCGAAAAACATCGGATACAAATGCAACTTATTTCTAAAACCAGGTTCTAAAACCTCCCTAGCAACCCCAGAGAATCAACTTCAAGACAAGTAGTTTGGCTGACCAAAACTGTGGTGCATTAAAATTGAAAGTAGATTCAACCAGATTGGTAGAGGCTAGCCTGATGGCAAGTGTTATCAATACCTGTGAATGGGTTTGGTGCCTTCTTCTCCTTCTTTCTTATTTTAAAGTATGTGGAAAGGAAACCATGGTTTCAGAGACAGCTACCAGCATGTAGATTCCCTAGTGTAGTTTATAATTATTTGGACAGGGACACATGTTTAGTTGCTTTAGTTGTATTCCCGCACATTGCATTTGAAATTAAACAATGACTAAGTGCAGACTGTTAGCTTTAATTTTAAGTATTTACATACGCAACCTGTGAACCATATAGGAATTACTGCCCTTTTTATACAAAAATCTTAAATTATCATCATATTTAGAATTTGGTTGTAAATCGTTTTCATTTGATGACTGCCTGAAGTCTGCAACCCATAGACATCACCAGACACTGGGTTTCTTCCTGGTGATACTTTGAAAGGCCTCTGCTGTAGCCATCTTCAGTCGCTATTTGTTTCTGTGCATTTTTGCCTTTTAGAAATGTTTTTCTATTTCCCCTTGGTAGCGATTAGCTTCGGTTGGGCTGGATGCAAAAAACACAGTGTGTGTCTGGGACTGGAGAAAGGGCAGGGTCCTGGCTACAGCAACTGGACATTCAGACAGGGTATGTTATCCTTTTTTGGTTTTTACAATTGTAACATTTCAAAGAGAAGGGGTGGTATGGGTGTGGAATAGTGTGGTGTTTCATTGCAATACAGTGAGTTGCAGGTGAATGTCATTGCCACTTGTTGGATATCCAAAATCTGTGCATCACTTTGCAAGCGAGCAAAATGTAACTTTTAAAGCTTGGTGGACTGTAAATGAAGAGTACTAATATTGTTCTATTAGAATATAAAGAGGCCCTCAATGAAGGCATTATGATATATATTGTCAAAATAATGTAATTTTAAATAAGGCTTCTTGGTAAAACCCCTAATTGAACTATGGTTCCCCTATGGGGGCAAACAGAAGAACCCAATATGGTTCAGATTTTTCCAAAACTATAATGTCACTGGTCATGAAAATAGTTTTTTCCTCCTTTTCAGATCTTTGATATTGTCTGGGATCCGTTCCAACTTCACAGGCTGGTAAGCTGTGGGGTAAAGCACATCAAGGTAAGGGCCTATCATAGGAACTATACAGAGTGCTTTAATTTTATGCTTTATTTCACAGCAAGTTGCTACTTATCTAGCATTTACAAGCTACCTTTTATGAATGTTACATACTACTGATACGATTTGCCCGGCTGATTAATTTTTTAATAAAGTGGTGATGTTACAAACAGGTCGTTACCCAGAACAAACAATAAAACTCGGAATCACGCATATCTGAATAAAATAAAAAATTAAAATGTTTTATCACTTTAAATACACGCAAAATACAGCAAATCACACAGAGGTGAGCCCAACCCTACTCTCAGGCATCACCCCAACTATATACACACCTCTAATAGTCCCAGGTGCAGATCTATGGAGCCAAATTGAGCTCAAATGTATTGACTGTAAGAAAAGAAAAAAGATAGAAATATTTCATAGTATGAAAAAACTAAATTCAATTGAATGAAAAAAATAGATTCAAGCGTGGAGAAAGTTTATGCTAAAATAATGAAATGGATTTTCGCGTCTGATCAGAACACGTTAAACTTTCATCAATATCTGTGTCTGTGACCATGGCAACAGTGACGTCGATGCAACCTGTGAATAACAGTTTTTATTATTCTGTTTAAATGTACATATTTAGCCTACCTTATACAATTCTTAAACTTCTCTCCACAGATTGCATTGGGAAAGCAGTGCATGGAAAGGCTATGATTTTCACCTTATAATGGTGTGATTCATGGCTAATCGGGTGCGAGAATTCAATGCCCAGATAAAGCCCCGCCTCCACGCCAATAGAGGCTCAAAACTTGGTTTTGAGAAAACATGATTCAAACGAAGTTGGGAAGAAATTTTAATTGTAAGAAGCAAACGTGGAAAAAATGTGTTTGAACAAAGACATTTTAAGATCGGACACGAAAATCCATTTAATGATTTTAGCATACACTTTTTCCACTTTTTCCACGCTTGAATCTATTTTTTTCAAACGATTGAATTTAGTTTTTTCATACTATGAAATATTTCAGTTACATTTTTCTTTTCTTACAGTCAATACATATGAGCTCAATTTGGCTCCATACAGATCATCTACCATCAAGAAAAGGAGCAGACATATATACACGATCACACAAGACATGGACATCACCTATACATACATGCATACAAGCACTCAAAATAACGGACTTAGTGAAACGATGGCATTATGCATATAACTGTAAGTTGAGGAAATGCGAAACGTCATACTGGCCAGTAGAATAACACTAACATTCATACGTCCATGCTCACATAATTACTCCCTCCTTCTTAAAGGGACCTAGAAGGTTGGCTATGAAGGCCTCCCTTCACATTTCCCACCCCGTCAGCAATCTCGGAACCTGGGTGACGAGATAAATAATCAGCAACGATGTTGGACGTGCCTGGCCTATATCTGACCTCAAAATTGTAAGGCTGAAGAGCCAAGTACCACCGTGTAATGGGTCATTCCTGTCCTTCATCTGTAAGAGCCACCGCAGTGTGCGATGGTCAGTCTCCACCTGGAAGGAGCGTCCAAGAAGGTACTACCTCAATCTCTCAATTCCCCACTTCATTGCTAGGCACTCCTTCTCAATGACTGAGTACCAAGACTCATGAGGCTTTAGCTTGTGGCTAATAAACAGGACAGGCTTCTCCTGCCCTGACTCACCCTCAGCAAGTACAGCTCCCAGGCCCACATTGGATGCGTAGGCATGCACCACAAGCGGTTTTGAGAAATCTGGACTGACCAAAACCGAGTGGCTAACTATCACTTGCTTCTGCTTATGGAAAGCCTCTTCACAGTCTGCGGTCCACACAAAGGGCTTCTGCTCCCTGGTTTTGGTGAGCTCATTCAAAGAGAAGTCAGTGTTGGCGAAATTTGGAACAAAACGGCGGTACCACCCAACAAGACTAGAAAGGACTTCACATCTGCTCATGTTCTAGGCGAAGGACAGTTCTTTATGGCCGCTACCTTGTCGACTTGAGGCCGCAGCCCCTCTGGGCCGAGGGAGGGTCCATACAAAGGGCTTCTGCTCCCATGTATTGCTGAAAAACACTATGTCATCCAAGTATGCAGCAGCAAAATCCTCACAGCCACGCAGCATTTTTTTGAATGTTGCTGGTGTACCTTGGAGGCCAAATGGCATCACGGTAAACTCGAAGAACCCAAAAGGAGATCTAAAAGCTGTAAGGGGTCGCCGGGACTGAGTGGTAAGGGACTGAGCTGGGCCTAACTTTTCTAACAAGTCATCGATCCTGGGCAGTGGGTAATAATCAAAATGAGAAATGCTGTTTATCCTTCTGAAGTCCACACAAAACCTCATCTCACCATTCTTCTTGAGGACAAACACTATGGGGCTACTCCAAGGGCTCTCTGATGGCCCAGTGACCCCCATCGGATGCATCGTTTCAATCTCCCCTTGTAACTTAATCAGAAGCCACTCTGGGATGTGATACATTTGCTGGCGAATTGGAATGGTTTTCTCTGTACGATATATGGTGCACTCTGCCATCAACGTACGATCAGGCATCTTCGTGAATAGCCCTGGTCTGTCTAGCACCTTTCCCATCTGTGCTTTTCTCTCCTTGGACAGATGGCTGATCTCCGGCGTAGTCTTTGTACTGTCCTCACAGGGAAAACAACCTTCAACAACCTCCTCATCTTCCACTTGCCTTACCAAGGCTACGGTCCTCTTCCTCTCTTTCCATTCCTTTAGCAGATTAACATGGAACATCTGGTGAGACCTTCCACATTCTTTCATGTCAGTCTCATAAGTGACGGGACCCATCCTTTGGACAACGTCAAACTGTCCCTGCCACTTGTGCTCGGAGGAGGGCAACAGCAATAGCACCTTCTGGCCTGGTACATACTCCCTTCGCCTGCTAAGGCAGTCAAACCAGCACTTTTGCGCCTTCTGAGCCTCCACCATGCATTCCTTCACTAGGAGGGTGTACTGGTTGAGCTTGTCCCTCATCAGTAGCACATACGAAACAACATTCGTCAGTACAGCTGCTGCTGGCTGCTCCCATGTTTCCTTTAACACATCTAAGGGGCCCCCGTACAGTTCTGCCATATAAAAGCTCAAATGGTGAGAAAACTGTAGTGGCCTGCGGCACCTCCTGGTATGCAAACAGCAGGTAGGGGAGCCAGGCATCCCAGTCCTTCCCAGGCTCATCGACAAATCTTCGGAGCATTCTTTTTAACATCTGGTTAAAACGTTACACCAAACCATCGGTTTCAGGATGATAAGGAGTACTGCGGATGGACTTTATCCCAAGGAACTTGTACATGTGGTTCAGTAAGGTTGACATAACATTTGTGCCATGATCTGTGAGTTTTTCTTTGGGTAAACCCACACGTGTTATAAGATGACAAAAAGCTTTGCCTACCGCCTTAGCTGTAATATTCCTCAGGGGAAAAGCCTCTGGGTACCGTGTGGCATAGTCACATATGACTAATACGTACATATTACTGGAGCTACTTGGTACTAAAGGCCCCACAATACATGAGAGGCCCCCCATGGCAATACAGGAGAACGGCTCTTCAATCACAGGCAGTGGACACAAAGGCCCCCTCTCTGAAACCCTGACGAGAGGTAGCCTGACACTTGGGACTGGATTGGCAAAATTCTGCAGCATCTTGAGTTATCCGTGGCCAATAAAATCGTTGCTGGATTCGGGCAAGGGTCTTTTCCCTTCCTAAGTGACCAGCCATAGGGATACTATGGCCCATCTCCATTACACTCGCCCTGCACTGCACCGGCACCACTTACTGATTACCTCGTCACTTAATTTGTACATTTACCATTGTACAATTACCACAGAAAACCCATCCACCACACCTGCCTGCTGCTTTTCTGCCTTCTCAAACAGTCTCGCCAGGCTAATGTCCCCCCTCTGAAGCTTCAGTATGTACCCCGGCACCAACTCCAAACACCGTAACTGCTTTTCTAACTTTTGAAATGAAGCTTGCTGCCTAGAACCACCTCAAAAGGCAGATCATCCACAACCCCTACACACAACATGAACCTATGATCACACACCGTCAAGACAATCTCAGCAGTAGCGTACTGTTTGACATTCCCATGAACACACTGAAGCTCTACAGATGGTCCATATTCTACCTCCGATTTAAGTAGGCCTGCTCTAATAAGTGTTTGTGTGCTGCCCGTGTCACCTAAAGCCCTCAACAACCAGTCATTTACATACACCTCACACAACTGCTCCTTAGCTTGCAATTGATGGGTGTCTGTACTAGCTCGTGGCATATATCCAGGGCTGGCCCAAGGCATAAGCGACATAAGCGGCCGCTTAGGGCCCCTGTCCGCCAAGGGGCCCCGGACTGCTAGTGAGCCCCGGATCACTAGGGGGGAGGGGGCCCCCAAAATCAAATTTTGCTTAGGGCCCCCAAAAGGCTAGGGTCAGCCCTGCATATAACAAAAATGCACATTCACTCTACGCCCCATACACTGAGTTGATTTATGGCTTGTTTTGCCACAAGAAAAACACCTACGATCCCTTTGTTCAGCAAAGAAAGTGTGCATGTTATTTTTCACTAGGTCTCCCAAATTATCTTTAGGCTGTACTTCTGACCCACTGGATTTAGCAGCGGCCGCCCCGGTTGGATTGGAAAAGGCCTGTTGATCTTGACGTGCAGCTTCAGATCTCTGTGAGACGCGCTGCTTCAGCTGCTAACTTTGGGTCCCTCTCCTGAAACCACAATCTTATTTCCGTTGCAATCATTTGCAGGAATTGTTCAAGCACCATAATATCCAGTACGGTTTCCATGGTATGTTCTGCCGGCGGTATCCATCGCCTAACCAATACCCTTAGCTGCACAAAGAGTTCCTGTGGAGATTCTCCCGACTTAACCTTTGCTTCACGAAACCGCATTCTATATGTCCTTGTTAATTTCCTATTTACCTAGAATAGCTGCTTTATCAGTCATAGTCATTAATTAAATTAATGTCCATTGTCACATAGGCCTCCCTTGCTTTTCCTGTAATGAGGCTGACCAAATGGATTGCCCACTCTTCCCTCGGGCATCCACAAGTAGTGGCCATACGCTCGAAGGTGTATAGGAAAACTTCGATTTTGTCCTTGTCATTGAGTTTGAGCAGGGATAGGTCGGGTCTAAACATCCCAGGTATCGGACCCCTTCGTTCTTGTTCTCGATTGAGGCGTTTCGAAATGTCCCCGTTTGTTCCACCTGTAGCTCCCAGAGGATCATGCGTCCCATTTTGAAGTTCAACTGTAGCCCTCCCCACTTGCCTCTGCTCCCGCTGTTCACTCGTCTTGATGCTTCTTTTAAGTAAATCTGACAGTCAGATTTACTTAAAATCATTGCACATATTTGTGGATAGTGTGGCCTCTTGCCTAGAGAAAAGGCTGCTGAGTCATTCCACAAAAGGAGTGCCATTTGGGGTGTTTTTTTCAGAATTTTCATCAAAAGCAAACAGATTTTTTTTGTATTCACAATATGAAATACATGATCATCCTTCAAGAAAGCATATTTTCCAACCTCACAGCAAAAATAATTATTAATTTAATTCATTATTTTCAGATATGTAAGCCATTTTTGTTCCACCCCGTCACGGACAATATTTATACCACATAACTGATAAATCATAGGATTTATGAAGAAATATTATATTTTCATATTAATTAAATGATCTTTTTTGGAAAACCATAGACAGCAAGTTTGTAATTCATTCACTTTTTTAACTTTTTAGATACTTTATCTTGAAATATGAATTTAGCCTGTCAGTGGTCTCATGTTTTCAGCAAAAGAACAGTGGATTCTTAAGCTTGCAAATTACATTTGCATTAATTTGATTAGTCCACTTAATATAAACATGGGGTAACATTAAGTGATATATATGTCACCTCATATATGATCAATATGATCCTGTGATGGGGTGGAAACCAGTGTGTTGGGGTGGATTGCTGTGATAGAGGAAGAATGGATAAATTGTTACACTGTACAAGCTTGTTTTTACCTTTCAACTAACATTTGAAACCTTAGTTAATTTTTTAAATAAATAAATTAATTAATCATAAAAAATAATGACAAAAAATAGTTAAAAAGTATATCCAAATATGTTTTTATTAATCCTATATCAGTTATTAGGAGTGGAAAGGTGAAACACACAAAATGTGACTTGAACATTTCAATAGTGGTATTTAATATTCCATGTGGCTAATTAACTATTTGCTTTTTAACTGACTTGCTAATTAACTGATTGATTGGTGTATTAACTGATTGGCTTATTACCTGGTTGTCTAATTTACTGGTTGTGTTTAGTCGGTTCCACACATCTTTTTGTATTTCCACGTGACGTTATGTCACAGCTTTTGGTGATTAATGAATAATTTCAATCACATAATCATAGAGGTACCATAGGACATCCTCTTGTGCGGGCCAGAAGAATCTATTTTCTCCCACGCGATGCAAACACTTCACCTGGACATGCATTTCATTCATGTTCAGGATGATCCCTGCATAAAGTTTGCCATCATATATTAGCGCACACCACTTCCCAATCAAATTGTTATTCCATGGGATTATTGTATACAGGGGCCGTCACTGAAGAAGTGTAGAGTTGACACTTGAGATTGTGTGTATTGAAGATAATCCTGTACGGGTTTCAAGTGTTCCCATATCGCTGGGGGGCTTTTGTGTTTAGATGATGACACTGCTAAAGCAAACAGGCTCTTTTGTCCCACCTCTATACAGAACACCGGTGTACAAAATTGCCTGTTGAGATGAGCCAAAATGGACGGATCGGATTGCAGTTGTTATACAGTTCTGGAAAAAATTAAGAGACCACTGCAAAATTATCAGTTTCTCTGGTTTTACTATTCATAGGTATGTGTTTGAGTAAAATGAACAGTTTTGTTTTATTCTATAAACTACTGACAACATTACTCCCAAATCCCAAATAAAAATATTGTCATTTAGAGTATTTATTTGTAGAAAATAACAACTGGTCAAACTAACCAATGATGCATTGTTTTCAGATCTCAAATAATGTTTGTTATTAACACCAAATTAATATAAGGTGTTAATCACAAACATAATTCACTAAATGGATCCCAAAAGGATACAGAGACAAAGTTTTCCCTATATCTTTTGCGTGATGGGGTGGATTGTTCAAGCTTGACAAACCCCATCTGACAAGAAAAATGAACAAATAACCAGCCCCAAAGAAGGTCAAAACTCACCAGCTTTTGAACATGGCTCCTTAAAAGGCTTGAATGATGTCGCTTCCTCAATGGTATATCACTTAAAGCAACAGCACATTTTTTATGGCAATGATTAGTTAGTGTAACAGGGTGGAAAGTAGAAATCACGGACACAAATAAATCCAAATGTATTTGTAAATAAATAAATCCTAACAAATTTGTACAAAATATGACCCATATGTGACAGCATTCAGGAATAGGGACTTATCGCAAAATTTGAGTTTTATAAAGGTCCAGATTCAGAGCTTTGTAATGGTATATAATACAATACTGTTTGATAAAGTAATGGGAAAGATATGTTGCTTTAGAATTTGATAATCTGCTCTACTTAGTTTTGAGAAAAAAGCCTTGAAAGATTCACACTTGTCAGAAAGCTGATCTTTGTTTACACCCTTTCAGTGTGGTTCACACCATCTTAGGCCTTAACCCCACCCAGCTATTTAAGTATTCAAATGGGGACACTCTGAACTTGTGCTAATCTGGTCTGGTTAGTCTCTAATAAACACATACTATATCAATCCAAATAAAATGAAAGTTTTTTTCACATGCACTTGATACATCAGGTAGAAACAGTACAGTGAAAGGTAAAGTGGCTTAGCATCAGGATTCATAATAAATAGTAGCAGCAATGTAAGTGCAGATAGTTTGAGTGCAGGTGGACAGCCACTGAGCCGTTTAGCAGTCTTACTGTACTGATGGACTGGGTTGTCCACTTCACTTTTTTTATCTACTCATAATAGCTGGTTGTAGTCACACACACACACACACCTGGTTGAATGACTGGTCAATCAGGTAGCTAATTACCGAAATGAGTGACTTGCACACTTTTGTGAAGACAATGGACCCATAACAATAGCTCGACATAATCACCCCTCCCCTGAAACACACCTAGCTATCTGCATTGATGGTTCAGCTAGAAAGCCAACATACAAGAAATGTTATGTAACAAGCTAGACACCAGGACAAGTTAGCTAGCTAGTAAGCTATTGTCGTTACCTAGCTAGCTAACATTAACAGTAATGTCAGTAGCTATAGCTAGATAACTAGCAATGCAAAGGACTTTGACAACTTTCTGAAAAGGAATTCTGTAGCTAGTTAGCAAACGTTAGACTTACCCGTATACATGTAGGAATGTTTCGCGGCAGACGGAATAACCCTCTGATTACATACAAAGTCCTTTGTCATTTACGTTTGGTCTGTTGACTTCTATTATCTCTGTCATGGAGGCCATGGTTGCCTTTTTTTTGTAAAAGTAATCCGTGGACAGTTGTTTTATACAAGACAAGCCAGCATTTTCCTTTCGGCCATCTCCGCATTTGCAATGAAATGCCTGTATTTTTTCAATTTCCTTCTCATACGCTGCAGGATATTCCACTGATTCCATCACACGGTCAACATCTGTGACTACACTGTACAACTCCCGTTCTCTGACAACATTTTGAACAGTATCCAAGTCTCAGGTTTCCTCATCGTTGTCCTCCAGAAAGTATTCTCCAGAAAGTATTCCGTAGTCTGAGAAGGTAATGGCATCATTGTCCTCCAGAAAGTATTCTCTCACAACTTGTTCCCACTCAGATTTGTTAACAACGGCAGCTAAATTCAGGGACGTGATTGAGAGCTCTAGCAACGCGTTCACACTTGTCCATGTTTGAAATGGATCGCAATGAAACTGACCAAGTAGTCGCGTTATTAGCCGGTGACTTATTAGAGCAATCAGAACTCAGTATGTCAGCATGTCCAGCCCCTTCATTATCTCAGCCAATACAGGAAAAGTTGTGTATTTTCCTCTAGTTAAACAAGGGTTTCAGTTTTACATTTCATTCGTATTTACACTTTGCATACTAGTTGGTTATTAAGTCACGTTCAAGTTCACAACTTCAAGAAGGCATTTCTGCAAAAAAGACAATGTCCCAGAACACATTTTTCGTCTTACAAACGGCTCTCCTGAAAAGTAGTGACATGCGACTTAAGCCCAGTTTCCTGAATTCTGTCACATACAGCATCTCACAAAAGTGAGTACACCCCTCACATTTTTGCAAATATTTGATTATATCTTTTCATGTGACAACACTGAAGAAATTACACTTTGCTACAATGTAAAGTAGTGAGTGTACAGCTTGTATAACATTGTAAATTTGCTGTCCCCTCAAAATATCTCAACACACAGCTATTAATGTCTAAACTGCTGGCAACAAAAGTGAGTACACCCCTAAGTGTAAATGTCCAAATTGGGCCCAATTAGCCATTTTCCCTCCCCGGTGTCATGTGACTCGTTAGTGTTACAAGGTCTCAGGTGTGAATGGGGAGCAGTTGTGTTAAATTTGGTGTCATCGCTCTCACACTCCCTCATACTGGTCACTGGAAGTTCAGTATGGCACCTCATGGCAAAGAACTCTCTGAGGATCTGAAAAAAGAATTGCTGTTCTACATAAAGATGGCCTAGGCTATAAGAAGATTGCCAAGACCCTGAAACTGAGCTGCAGCACGTTGGCCAAGACCATACAGCGGTTTAACAGGACAGGTTCCACTCAGAATAGGCCTCGCCATGGTCGACCAAAGAAGTTGAGTACATGTGCTCAGCATCATATCCAGAGGTTGTCTTTGGGAAATAGACGTATGAGTGCTGCCAGCATTGCTGCAGAGGTTGAAGGGGTGGGGGGTCAGCCTGTCAGTGCTCAGACCATACGCCGCACACTGCATCAAATTGGTCTGCATGGCTTTCGTCCCAGAAGGAAGCCTCTTCTAAAGATGATGCACAAGGAAGCCCGCAAACAGTTTGCTGAAGACAAGCAGACTAAGGACATGGATTACTGGAACCATGTCCTGTGGTCTGATGAGACCAAGATAAACTTATTTGGTTCAGATGGTGTCAAGCGTGTGTGGCGGCAACCAGGTGAGGAGTACAAAGACAAGTGTGTCTTTCCTATTTAGGATGCAGAGGTCATAATGGTCAGTTTAGACATGTGAAAATGTCTGTATATCAATGTAAAAAATTGAAAAAATATTATTTTACTCCTACAGTCAAGCATGGTGGTGGGAGAGTCATGGTCTGGGGCTGCATGAGTGCTGAGGACTCCAGTGGCAACCTGTGAAGCTCTGGTGAACTCCATGCCCAAGAGGGTTAAGGCAGTGCTGGAAAATAATGGTGGCCACACAAAATATTGACACTTTGGGCCCAATTTGGACATTTTCACTTAGGGGTGTACTCACTTTTGTTGCCAGCGGTTTAGACATTAATGGCTGTGTGTTGAGTTATTTTGAGGGGACATCAAATTTACACTGTTATACAAGCTGTACACTCACTACTTGACATTGTAGCAAAGTGTCATTTCTTCAGTGTTGTCACATGAACAGATATAATCAAATATTTACATAAATGTGAGGGGTGTACTCACTTTTGTGAGATACTGTATATATTTCTGAAAATAAAAAGGTTTCGATTTAATGACAGCATTTTTGGTAATATTTTGGATGCAGAGGTCATAATGGTCAGTTTCGACATGTGAAAATGTCTGTATATCAATGTAAAAAATTTAAAAAATATTATTTTACTCCTTTTAAATCAAATGTTCTTGTATATATTCTTAATGGGGAACTGGAGTTATTATTTGTAAGCTTTTGGAAACATGTTGGCACATATAGTGTACCTAATAAACCTTTTTAAATGTTGTGGACAGAAATAGCACCCGTTTTGTGGGATGACTCTGCTATATTCAGGTGTATACTTGGCTTGTCTGGAGACCCTCTCCGTGGCGTCTCCAGCCCGCTCCACAATATATCCCGTTCTATTTCTCCTTGTTCCACCGCCACTTGTACCAGATTACTCGTTGTCCAATAGCTCGCAATTCGTGTTCCATCGTTAATCACCTCTGGGTCCTTGCACCTTCTGTTTAGCGCATACTAATATCCTAGATCCCACTTCTGACACCAAATGTCACAAACAGGTCGTTGCCCGGAACAAACATTAAAACTCTGAATCACGCATATCTGAAAAATCCTTCAAAGTTTTAATGTCACTTTACATGCAAAATACAGCAAATCACACAGAGGTGAGCCCAACCCTCCTCTCAGGCATCACCCCAACTATACAGCTCTGGAAAAAATTAAGAGACCACTGCACCTTTTTCTTTCCTTTCCAAAAAAGTTGAAAAGGAAAGTTTTGAGTGAGGAACAGAAGCGTTCAATTTGCAGTGGTCTCTTAAGGAGGAGACATACATACACGATCACACAAGACATGGACATCACCTATACATACACGCATACAAGCACTCAAAATAACAGACTTAGTGAAATGATGGCATTATGCATATAACTGTAAGTTGAGGAAATGCAAAACATACTGGCCAGTAGAATAACACTAACATTCATACATCCATGCTCACATAATTACTCCCTCCTTCTTAAAGGGACCTAGAAGGTTGGCTATGAAGGCCTCCCTTCACAGGTGACTATACAAATATTGATGTTTCCATAGATTCTCGTGGAACTCCTAAGCCTCTGTAAGCCTCATTGAAGATATACAACTGCCAGAGTTCTGCCGTAACATATCTAGAATATACAACAGAACAAATTAACAGGAATTACATTTGCTGTAATGGGTGGCCTATGAATAAAATATTACAAAGCCACAGCCCTACTTCACCTTTATTCCAGTCTAGGGAACCTACAGGAAACCTGCTACATTGAAACACTGAATGTTCCATTACAATCCAAAAATGCAGATGAAACAGTGTAAGCAGTGACCTGCCTCTTTTAATAGGACATAGCCACGCACAATACATTTATGTTTCACCACATTTAATTAGCAAATAAAACTAAACCTAAGCCTTTTCACAATACCCACAATTCTAGATGTGTTTTAAATGTGAGAAAGGTTACGGTGTACGCTTTGTGTTTGTTTGTTTAACCTGGATCTTGACCTGGACCAAATTTTCCATCTCATTAGTTAATATTCCAGATGTTCTTCACAAACAGCTCTTACACAAATGGACACAATTAAGTATAGATGCCTAGCTAAATTAGTATAAATTTTGCTAATAATTTTACAACCCTATTTCCAAAAACTTTGGGCGCTGCCTAAAATGTAAATAAAAACAGAATGCAATGATGTGCAAATCATTTATCCCTTTATTTATTTGAAAGTAGTACAAAGACAACATATCAAATGTTGAAACTGAGAAAAGTTATTGTTTTTGGAAAAATACATGCCCATTTTGAATTTGATGCCAGCAACACGTTTCAAAAAACTTGAGACAAGGGCATGTTTACCACGGTGTTGCATCACCTCTTCTTTTAACAATACTCTGTAAGCATTTAGGAACTGATGAGACCAGTCGCTGTAGTTTTGAAAGTGACATGTTTTCCCTCCAATTGGGGCCAACCAAAACAGCAGGGTAAAGATGCCAAGAGGCACCTCTGCGGTCAGGTCCTGACTGTGGCCCCCAGGCACATAGAGATGCCTAGAGGCCCCCAGCCAGGACCTGAAAAATGTTTTCAATGGGTGATAGGTCTGGACTGCAGGCAGGCCAGTATAGCATCTGGACTCTTTTACTACAGAGCCATGCTGTTGGTTAGATGCTAACTGCATTTCGTTGTACTGTACTTGTACTGTTCAATGACAATAAAGTTGAATCTAATCAAAAAATCTAATCTAATACATGCAGAATATAGTTTGGCATTGTCTTGCTGAAATAAGCAAGGCTTCCCTGAAGTCTGGCGTCCTCCTCTTTAGTCTGGAGGACGTGGCATCCATGATTCCCAAAAATAATTTTTGATTTGTCAGACCACAGGACAGTTTTCCACTTCGCCTCAGTCCATCTTAAATGAGCTCAGATCCAGTTTCTGGACCTTGTTCATATATGTTTTTTTCTTTACATGGTAGAGTTTTAACTTGCATTTGAGGATGCAGCAATGTACTGTGTTCACAGACAATGGTTTTTGTAAGTTTTCCTGAGCGCACGTACTGATCTTGACTACAGAATCGTGTCTGTTTTTACTGCATTGCCGTCTGAGGGCCCAATTATCTGAATTATCTGAATCTTTTAATGATATTATGTACCATAGATGAAATCCCCAAACACTTCGCAATTTTATATTGAGAAATGTTATTCTTAAATTGTTGCACTATTTACCTGCACAGTCTTTCACAAAGTGGTGAACCCCTCCCCATCTTTACTTCTGAAAGACTCTGGGATGCTTTTTTTAATACCCAATTATGTTACTGACCTGTTGCCAATTGACCTAATTAGTTGTTCCCCTTGGGGTTTTTTTGCATTACACAACTTTTCTAGTCTTTTGTTGCCCCTTTCCCTGCTTTTTTGAAACAGCAAATTCAAAGTGGGCATGTATTTTTCAAGAAACAATAACATTTCTCAGTTTCAACATTTGATATGTTGTCTTTATACTATTTTCTATTAAATATAGAGTTCAAATGATTTGCACATCATTGCAATCTGTTTTTCTTTACATTTTACACAGCGTGCCAACTTCTTTGGAAACGGGGTTGTATGTGTATCTCATGCTTTGTTGAGGTAAAAATGAGAGTTAGATTTTTTATGGATATCAACCCCAAAATATATTCATGTTATCTTCAAGAATCCACTGCATTGTTGCTAAAAATGACTTACTACAATCATACATTTTCTTTATGCTAGCTACCAGCTGATACAATTGATGTGTAGCCATTAGCAGTCACTTCTTCCCAACCTGAAAAGGACAAATACTTAATGTTAAGCAGCATGAATACTATATGAAATTCAAACGTACAATTGTGCTCAAAATTTTGCATACCCTTGGAGAATTGGTAATAGATGTACCATTTGTAAAGAGAACATGAGTGAGCAGGCAAAACACATATTTTATGCCTTATGGGATTCACATTCAACTGTAGGTCATAACAGAATGGCACAATCATAAAAGATAACATGGCAACAATAAAAACATAAACTGACCCCTGTTCAAATGTCTGCATACCCTTAGTTCTTAATACTGTGTATTGCCCCCTTTAGCATCAATGACATCATGCAGTCTTTTGCAATAGTTGTCTACGAGGCCCCGAATTCTTGCAGGTGGTATAGCTGCCCATTCGACTTGGCAAAATGCCTCCAGGTCATGCAAAGTCTTTGGTCGTCTTGCATGAACCACACATTTGAGATCTCCCCAGAGTGGCTCGATGATATTAAGGTCAGGAGACTGTAATGGCCACTCCAGAACCTTCAGTCTTTTCTGCTGTAACCACTGGAGGGTCAACTTGGCCTTGTGCTTAGGTTCATTGTCGTGCTGGAAAGTCCAACAGCATCCCATGTTCAGCTTTCGTGCAGAAGAATGAAAATACTGGCAGAGACAATGCATGGATGAGCTTCTCTTGGTGTTTATGGGACACCAAGCCTTTGATTCTGGCTATATTTTTAGATGATAGAATGCTGTTTTGGTGACCGCTTTGATATGACTGTTAAATGTGAGGTCTGAGTCTATCAGAACACCAAGTAACTCCGGCCATCTAGATAAGATCTGAACAAATCAAGGCTGTCCCGGAGAGTCCTACCCAATTTTCCAGCCTATCTATAAGTGTTCTATGATTTACAGTGTCAAATGCTGCACTGAGATCTAATAGAACAAGAACTGTTATTTTTTCTGAATCAGTAGTCAGCCGTATATCATTTAAAACTTTAATCAGGGCCGTTTCAGTGCTGTGGTGAGGTCGGAAGCCTGACTGAAATGAGACCGCTTGAGGTCACAAAATTGCTGAGTTGATTGAAGACAACCTTCTCAATGATCTTGGCTATAAAAGGGAGATTTGATACAGGTCTATAGTTGTTCAATATAGATGCATCCAGTGTTCTCTTTTTTAATAGGGGCTTAATGGCAGCTATTTTTAGAGATGTTGGGAAAATGCCTGATTGCAGAGAGCTATTAACTATTTGCTGTAGGTCCATTGTAATAGAGTTAAAAATTGTTTTAAAAAAGTCTGATGGCAGTGTGTCGAGACAACATGTGGAAGCTTTAAGATGTTGAACTGTTTCTTCTAGGGATTTTTGTTCAATTGTATTAAATTGCGACATAATAACCAAGTTATGTCTTGGTGGTCGTAGTGACAGTACAGTGTCCTTGTTAGACTGTGTAGTTCTGATGGTCCGTCTAATACTTAAATTACTCCGTCTAATACTCCGTCTAAGAAACACGCAAATTCATTACATTTCACAGTGGACATGAGTTCTAATGCTATCTGCTTTATTTGGTTTGTAAGCTTGTCGACCATGACAAATAGAGTGTGGGTATTGTTGATATTCTTGTTGATCATTCCCGATAAATGTTGATGTCTGGCCCTGCGTAACTCATTGTTGAAGCTACCAAGGTTTTGTTTATAGATTCCTACATTCTCTTTGCAGGGCGCTTACCATCATGGTGGTTCTCCATGGTGTTTTCTGTTTGCTCATAGTTTTCTTTACCTTTTCCGGTGCAACACGATCCATGACATCCAATATTTTGGCATTAAAATTATCCAGGAGTACATCAACTGACTCATTGTTGGAGAGACTTATTGTTGGAGAGATACCTATGGCTTCCATAAACTGAGCATTGGTACTCTCATTAATGTACCTTTTCTTAACATTCGGGGTGATAAGTGATTAAAAAAAGACTCAGAAATTATCAGACAGGGCCATGTCTTTAACCATGATAGAGGAAATCAAGAGACCTTTGGAGATAACCAGATCTAGAATGTGGCCTTGAGTGTGTGAACGCTCTTTCACATGTTGAGTGCGATCAAGTAATGCAAAAAGTTATATGGCATTATTGTCCATACTATTATCTGTGTGGATGTTAAAATCCCCTGTAATAATAAACAAGTTATAATCAACTGATATAACAGAAAGTTGTTCAGCAAAATCATCAATAAAATTTGCGGAATATCGTGGAGGTCTGTAGATGGTTAAAAACAAAATAAGTGCTATGTTTGGAGAGGGGGTGTGTGAGCTTTAGAGCAGGTGTGTGAGCTTTAGAGCTTACACAATTTTAATCCCAAAACATCAGTGAGTGACCACCATGCGTCACAGTGGGGATGGTATTCTGATCACTGTAGGCCTTGTTGACCCCTCTCCAAACATAGCACTTATGATTGTGACCATAAAGCTCTATTTTGGTCTTGTCACTCCAAATTACAGTGTGCCGGAAGTTGTGAGGCGTGTCAAGGAGTTGTTGGGAATATTGTAACCAGGCTTTTTTGTGGCATTGGCACAGTAAAGGCTTCTTTCTGCAACTCGACAATGCCGCTCAGTTTTGTTCAAGTATCGTCGAATTGTGCAGCTTGAAATAACCACGCCATCTTTTTCCACAGCAGCTTGTACTTCTCATGAGGTTACCTGTGGGTTTTTCTTTGTATCCCAAACAATTCTTCTGGCAGTTTTGGTCTTTCTTGGTCTACCTGACCTTGTCTTGGTCTTTTCCACTTCTTAATAAGTGATTGAACAGTACTGACTGGCATTTGCAAGGCTTTGGATATCTTTTTATATCCTTTTCCATCTTTATATAGTTCCATTACCATTTTGTGGAGGTCTTTTGACAGTTCTTTTCTGCTCCCAATGCCTCAGTATCTAGCCTGCTCAGTGCATCGACGTGAGAGCTAACAAACTCATTGACTATTTCTACACAGACACTAATTGCAATTTAAAAAGCCACAGGTGTGGGAAATTCACCTTTAATTGCCATTTTCACCTTGTGTGTCACCTTGTGTGTCTGTAACAAGGCCAAACATTGAAGGGTATGTAAACTTTTGATCAGGGCCAATTGGGTGATTTCTGTTATCATTATGATTTAAAAAGGAGCCAAACAACTATGTGATAATAAATGGCTTCATATGATCACTATCCTAAAATAAAAGACAATAAAAGTCATTTTTTGATGATCAGTAATTTTTTCAAAATCAATGCCAAAATTTCACAATTTCTGCCAAGTTATGCAAACTTATGAGCACAACTGCACATAAGATCTCTAATTTGTACCTTAGATCAGTTTTTGACTGTGTGCCAATGAGGGCATCCTTCCTCCCTCCCCCACGGTATGTGTTCATTGACATCTTTACCCCCTCTATGGCAATATCATCAAACAAAAACAGTATTCTTTGACTGCTCTAACAATTTAATTGATGTTTTACAGTATATGGTTCTGCATTTGAAGAGCTGTTTCCTTATAAATAAACATAGTAAAAGTAAATACATTCTGTTATTTATTTGAAATAATGCAACACATTTTGCTACTATCTGTACCAAATTCAAGATAGTGTAATGGAATCTGTGTCAAGTGTAATTAATAAGCTACTGATAATGAAGTACCTGGTAAACAGTGGGCTGTAAAATAATGCTATATCTCTTTTTCAGTGTTTTTTCAGTTAAAACTATTTTTTAAGGAAAATAAAGGTAGCTGTGATTTTCTTAATCACTGTTTGCCAATGCAGGATATAAACATTCTGCTACAACTTTTTTTGAACGCTCAACTTCTGTTCAGGGTTCACTCATTCAATCTGAGACTCTGCTTTGGTTGGTTCTTTTTTAGGAGGGACATTACATACCATTATTAAGGCTAGATTAATGTTATTGTTATTACTTCATTAATAAATGTTCTCCCCAGTTTTTTGAGATCTAGTTGACTTACGTAACACATTATATAGCGGCAACTCAATGGAGTTGGGAGAGTTGAAGATTTGCAAAAGACTTCCTTTGAGACATGTCACATGAAGTCATAGCCAGGAGAAATGTCTTAAAGAAATGTCATCTGGCACCAAAACATGTGTTGACTGTGAGAAGAAGTTGTATAAGAAATTTCTGTATTTGACTATTTGGCCAAATTTTTGATCTGGCAGCATAACAATATATCCAAACACACACTGTAAAAAGAACAACAAATAATTAAGGCCTTAAGTGGAAGGCTTGGAAGAAAGTAACACAGAACTAATTTTTCGAAAACTGCACACAGCAGTTTACCGAATTTAATTGCATCAGACACTAAATACTGACTTGTTTGAAGAACAGGAGAATAATTTGGGTACAGCTTGTGAAAATGCTGTATTTGCAGGCATAGATGTGATTTACAACTTGTGACGTCTCTTTGCTCAGTTCTGGACCTTGTGTGGGAATGCCTTGACACCCAAGCGGGGGATCTTTGGAAAGACCGGGGACTTGCAAACCATTCTGTGCCTGGCAACAGCAAAGGAAGAAGTGACATACTCTGGAGCGCTGAATGGGGACATCTATATCTGGAAGGGGTTGAACCTAGCTCGCACAGTCCAAGCAGCCCATGGAGTAAGTAGAATTTAGCCCCACTAACACATTAACATTTCCATACAAATGAAATCTCAGTGTCTAGTATTGTTTTTCCTTTAAGAGTTCTGCAAACAATAAACTAGAGCATGTTATTTTCTTTAGCTTTAATGTTTATACATGTTGTGTACATATGCATTTGTGAGGTGCACTGACAACCATGTTGGTCACGTTCATACTGTAACTACATCGATCAGCCATAACATCATGACCAATGCTTAATTTGTAAGTCGGAAAGTCCCGGAACACATTGGGGCACGCGGGAGACATGGATCCAGTTGGCAAATTGACGCGAATAAAGCACATCAGTGGCCCAATTAGCGGACAACAAAAAAACAATCTTGTCAGGCAATGCTGAGGCTGCAGGAAAAGGCAACTTTATGAACTCCGATTGCTTCTAGTGGAATGTTTATATTGCAAAGCGAACACAGTGATGTAAAAAGACAAGTCATGTGCAGCAGACCAAGTCTGTGAAAAGTAGGTGCCGGAACACACTGATGAAAACCTGAGAGGTGCTGGATCCTGATCCAGCAGGATCCGGCTCAAATTTACCACTGATTATGACCACTGACAGGTGAAGTGAATAACACTGATAATCTCGTCATCATGGCACCTGTTTGTGGATGGGATATATTAGGCAGCAAGTGAACATTCTGTCCTCAAAGTGGATGTGTTAGAAGCAGGAAAAATGGGCAAGCGTAAGGATCTGAGCGACTTTGACAAGGGTCAAATTGTGATCGCTAGACTACTGGGACATAACATCTCCAAAACTGCAGCCCTTGTGAGGTGTTCCCGGTCTGCAGTGGTCAGTACCTATCAAAAGCTGTCCAAGGAAGAAAAAGTGGTGAACTGGTGACAGTGTCATAGGCGGCCAAGGCTCATTGATGCGTGTGGGGAGCGTGTGGGCTGGCCCGTGTGTTCCGATCAAACAGACGAGCTACTGCAGCTCAAATTGCTGAAAAAGTTAATGCTGGGACTGTTAGAAAGGTGTCAGAACACACAGTGCATCTCAGTTTGTTGTGTATGGGGCTGCATAGCGTAGCTGCAGACCAGTCAGGGTACCCATGCTGACCCCTGTCCAATGCCGAAAGCACCTACAATAGGCATGTGAGCATCAGAACTGGACCACGGAGCAATGGAAGAAGGTGGCCTGTTCTGATGAATCACGTTTTCTTTTACATCACGTGGATGGCCAGGTGCATGTGCGTCGCCTGGAGAACACATGGCACCAGGATGCAATATGGGAAGAAGGCATAGAAAGAAGGAATTTCTAAACAGGCACCTGTTTAGAAATTCTAGGTACAATTAAAAGGCCTGCATCTTGCTATCTGAGGTTACGTGTAGGTATGTATGGCTGGATCATTTCAGCGAGGTAAGTAGGAGCAAGTCCATGTATTGATTTATAGGTTAACAATAAAACCTTCATGTAGATGTTACTTTGACACGTACCACCTACCTGAGCATTGTTGCAGACTATGTGCACCCTTTCATGGTAACGGTATTTCAATGCCCTGATGGCATTGGCCTCATTCAGCAGGATAATGCACCCTGCCACAAAGCAAAAATGGTTCAGGAATGGTTTGAGTAACACAACAACAAGTTCAAGGTGTTGACTTGGCCTCCAAATTCCCCAGATCTCAATCCAATCGAGCATCTGTGGGATGTGCTGGACAAATAGGTCCAATCCATGGAGGCCCCACCTCGCAACTTACAGGACTTAAAGGATCTGCTGCTAACGTCTCTAACGTGCCAGATACCACATCACACCTTCAGAGGTCTAGTGGAGTCCATGCCTCTATGGGTCAGGGCTGTTTTGGCAGCAAAAGGGGGACCTACACAATATTAGGCAGGTAGTCATAATGTTATGGCTGATCGGTGTATAACCATGTAGTTGATGTCTCTCTGCTTACTGGGATTGCTCCAGGGAAGAGGTAACCAAAAGTTAAGTCTAGTGTTTTGGTTTGGCAAACTACACTTGTGTGGTGGATGATCAGTTGGACGCACAGAAAAAGTATTGATGAGTTAAATGTTATTAGCATTTAGATATGTGATCTATACCTTTTGATGTATCTTTCTTTGGCCATCAGTCAGTCACAGTACTTCTTTTTGTTAGATGTCAGACTTGGTGATAAGATTAGATTTGATATTTTATCTGTAACGTTTTTTACAGGCTGGGATTTTCAGCATGCATGCTTGTGAGGAAGGGTTTGCCACAGGTGGGCGGGACGGCTGCGTGAGACTGTGGGATATGGATTTCAAACCCATCACTAAGATCGACCTACGAGAGACTGAGCAAGGATATAAAAGTACATTTATTTTGAATGATTCTTCTAACCTATCCCTGTCTTTCCCTATCCTCTCCATACATAACCAATTGGATCACACAGGATGATTTGCTTCTGTAGTGTTTACACCCCACAAAGCAGGTTGAGCTTTCAATCCTTTTAATCTTTTTATTAGCATTTAAGATGTTTCTATGTAGCCATTGCCCTTGCATTTCTTGCTTCCATCTGCCCAGTGTAGTACAAGTGCAGTCTAGTGTTAGATCTATTAATCTAGAGACAAGTTGTTAGAAACAAGGTTGATTTACTATATATGTAAAGTAAATGTTGACTACTTTGTCACATATTTTTGTTTTTCAGTATAGTAAGTTGCTCTGCATAAAAGCGTCTGCTAAATTACTAAACTTTCAAATATAAAACAGTGTAATGTTACCCAAGTCAAACTTCCTCACATTTATTATAAAGGGCAGAGCAAAAATGGGTTGTTCTTATTTGTTATTGTGATTTGCAGTAGTGGCTGGTAAGAGGATTGCTCATAGTAATTGCTGAAATGTAGTTAATTAAACCATATCAAAGGTTTTCTTGTGTTTGATGTGGTTTTGATGCCATTCCTTTCATTCAGTTCCAGCCATTACTGAGAGCTTGTCCACAGATTTATAATGACACCAGCCACCACTTGTTAGTTGTTACTAAAGGGGAAACATAGTAGGTGGAGTCAATAGGTTTAGATTAGGGGAAGGATTAGAGACTGAGCTTTATCTAAGGCAAAGGGTAGGGTAGATCTACTATTCTAGTCAGCAATGCCATCCTGCAAACCACTGCAGGGTTAGCTTGTG
The DNA here is from genome assembly GCA_016801175.1 of Esox masquinongy. Taxonomy (NCBI): domain Eukaryota; kingdom Metazoa; phylum Chordata; class Actinopteri; order Esociformes; family Esocidae; genus Esox; species Esox masquinongy. The sequence continues at coordinate 35,960 of JACXGI010001593.1, forward strand.
TCAGTAGCTAAGCGGGGTAAAGCCTGCTGAATGCTGCTGATGGTCCAGTAATCTCTGATGGACAGACTCATGTAACATAACTTGCATTGTAACATCTGTTACAATGACAGACCTAGCAACAGACAGACCTAGCAACCTAGCCTCATTCTGTCATTAAGTATCCCTTTATTATTTTTTGTAATGTAATATATATGTGGTGAGATTCTTGGAGCAAAATGTTTTGTAAATATATGTATGTATGTATATATGTATGTATTCTCTGTGTGAAAACGGCTTGCAAAAACTATATTTGAAAGATATTGCGATTTAGATGTCATAACGATTACATACACAATTTACAAAATATTTAGCAATCAGGAAATTACAGAGGGATTTCGCTTGCTGCTATTGTTTGTTTGCAGGTTTGAGGAAGATATCACGTTTCTCAATGACACAAATGGAAGAGAGGGGTGGTGCAGCTTTTCCATTTGACTGCCTTTTGTTGAGAAATAGACATTCTGCATTTTAGGTTTTGCTTTTGTCCACCCAAAATTATTACTGTGGAATAAATGTTGTGAAATACTTATTCCACTTTTACTGCAGATACGGTGCCTTGTAACATTATTTAGACCGCTGACCAATTTTCACATATTACTGAATTACAAGCAGTACATTGATATTTCATTCTGTTTGATTTGTTATTTGAAAACACTGAAACTCAAAATAAACTATTGTAAGTTGAAATTACTTTTATTTTGGGACATATATTTAACAAAATATTTTTTTGAATTGCATTTGTTCTCCAATGTTTTGCCTTGGAATTGGTTCTCAATTTACACAAATGAAAAAAATTGCCTAAACAAGGACAAAATTACCTTACTTTTGGCCTACACCTTTGAATGATAAAAGTTGCTGTCACATTGTCTGGATAGCTGGTGGAAGCTGCAACACACCACCTAGGCATTTTTATAGACATGTTCTTATACTGCAGTGCAAGAAAGTCTACATAGTGCCCCTTTAATCTTTAATTATCAGATTAAGTTCAAAATAAACTATAGAGTCTCTTTTTTCTTTTTCTTTTCCCAGGCCTGTCTATCCGCAGTGTGTGCTGGAAAGCAGATCGGGTCCTGATGGGCACCCAGGACAGTGAAATCTTTGAAGTGATGGTGCGAGACCGGGACAAGCCACTGCTCCTCATGCAGGGTCACAGTGAAGGTGAACTCTGGGCCCTTGACCTCCATCCCAAGCAGCCAGTAGCTGTAACTGGTAGTGATGACCACTCTGTAAGGTAACTGGTTTCACAAAACGGCATCCAAAATATCCTTCAGCAATGTCTTATCGCAACAACTCATAGGTTTGTTTCCACAGGGGGCTAAAAGAAAGAAACAGCTTCAGATAGAAAGAAAATAATTCAGACACTTTGCTATGACATTCCAAATTGAGTGGTGGTACAGTCGCTTACAATTGCCAAGGGGGGATAAGGTCTCCTGATCTTCGTCACGATGAGTGGCGTCTCCACCCGGACATCGTCTCCCTCATCTGGCAGAGGTTTGGGGAAGCCCAAGTGGACCTGTTTGCGTCCAGACAGAACACAAACTGCCGTCTGTGGTTCTCCCTGTCTCAGACAGATCGCCCCCCTCTGGGGGTGGACGCGTTTGCGCACCACCCCTGGCCTTGGGGTCTCCTTTACAAATTTCCTCCACAATGCTGCATAGCATGTCTGCTGGCCCGGATCAAAGCGGAGGGGCTTCTGGCCATTCTGGTGGCACCGATCGCAGCTATCTGGTACCTGGAAATGATCCAGTTGCTGGCGGACCGTCCGTGTGCGGTTCCTTTCAGACAGGACGCACTGTCTCAAGCAGAGGGTTCGATTGTACACCCTCCGTCACTGTCAGGGACCCTCATGGTCTGGCCCCTGAATGGGACAGGTTTTTGAATAGGGGCCTGTCCGCTGCGGTGGTCCGCACCATCCAGGGGGCTAGGGCAGCATCGACGTCCAAAATGTATTCCACTCGGTGGACTATGTTCGCGATGTGATGCGCGCAGAGGTCTTCTGACCCTTCGTGTTGCCCTGTGGAGGAGATTCTGTCATTTTACAGTATCTCTTTGAAATGGATAGGTCGCCCTCGACTATCCGTGGATACGCATCGGCTATCTCTGCATGCCATGAGGGTTTTGCTGGGAACACTGTTTTCAGCCACCCTCTTCTCCACCGTTTCCTTTTGGGTACACGCCGTCTGGGCCCGGTGGCCAGACTGGGCGCTCCCGCATTGGGACCTTGCTGGGGTGCTGAGTGCTCTCTGTGAGCCTCCATTCGAGCCATTGCAGCAGTGTTCTCTTAAGCTGCTCTCCCTTAAGACTGCCTTGCTCCTTGCTTTATGATCTGCTAAGCGAGTGAGCGATCTCCGTGCGCTCTCTGTGCGCCCAGGCTGTCTAGCTATCAGAGAGGACTTGAGCTGCGCTATGCTGAGACCTAACCCGTCCCTTTGTATCTAAGGTTATCACCAGCTCTTTTCGATCTAGAGTTATCGAATTACAGGCCTTCTTCCCTCCTCCGCACATGCGTGAGGAGGATTAGAGGCTCCACCGTCTATGCCCGGTACGCGCTCTCACTCTGTACGTGGAGCGCACCAGGTCTATCAGACTGACTCCCCAGCTGTTTATCTGTTATTCAGATTCCCAGGTGGGTCGTCCGCTTTCTAAGCAGCGTCTCTCCCACTGGCTTTGTGACTGCATCACTTTGGCCTATGAGATGTCTGGCTCCGTTGTTCCAGAGAGTCTCCGTGCACACTCCACGCATGGTGTCGTGCAGCCTCCTCTGCCCTTTTTCAGGGGATCAGGGTGGATTACATTTGCGCCGCGGCGTCGTGGTCGTAGCCTTCGGCGTTTGTCCGTTTCTATATACTGGACGTCTCCCCCACGTCTTTTGTTCATTCGGTTCTCGGCGCAGCTGCCCGAGACCTCTAAACTATCCTATGAAATCTCTATGGTGCTTTGCCTTGATTCTATCACTGCTTACGACACTGCAGAATTCTGTGGCCTGCTTGGCTCAGGGGTATTGTCGCTACCTGCCAACACACTTGGCTCGGGTTTGCCTCCTCCCTGGGGCTTCCCTCATTTAGTATTATTGTATATCTTTTTCTGTATTCTCATGCCCCTCATCTCGTGATGTGTGGTGCGTGAGTTATATGTTGTGTTTTGTGTGAAACGGATACGTTTCCTTTTCGCTTGAGCTCAACATTCCTTCTTTCTCCCTTGGGCAGCTTATGTGTTCATAGGCCTGCCCTTGGGGACGATTTTCGTCCTTAACGCATTTGATCATCCCTTTTCTGACTTCGTCAGCTATCGGGGATGTTTCGTCTCGGGGTTTTAGGGGACGGTTTCTTAACTGCACCCTGCGAGTCATGCTGGTTGGGTCCGGCAGGGAGTACATCCTTGGCTTGCTCGTTCCGCCGTAAACCACTAGGAGCTAAAGCCCCTCCAGGGGGCGGAGCTCCACGACATATAACTTTAGTTACTGGGAATGTAACTCCGGTTATATGAGTGGAGCGGAGCCCCTTAGACCTGTTGCCCTGCCTTCCCCCAGGTTATGCTGAATAAACCTGGGAGGGTGTTCTCTGGGCTCATGGGTCCTATATAGGGGCAGGCGTGCCCTGATTGGCTGTTGCATCTTGCATAATGAGTTTTCAGTACGGCCGCTGACGCGGCAAGGGTAAACCACTAGGAACTAAAGCCCCTCTAGGGGGCTCCGCTCCACTCATATAACCGGAGTTACATTCCCAGTAACTAACGTTTATTTTAGGTATGCACAGCAGATGTTTTATACCTTCTGATTGGCAGTTCAATCAAGGCTGTAGCTTGTTCTGTAAGCAATGCATTAGTCAGTACCCATAATCATTCCCTTGCATGTTAGTATGTTCTAGTTCTCTACTAAAATAGCCCCATTTCTCAGAGTTTTTGCTTTTACCATTATTCCGCTTATTTTCTGTTCAGTCTTTTACCTTGTTGCATTACATCTCTGTTGCAGGCTCTGGAGTTTGTCTGACCACACTCTTATTGCCCGCTGTAACATGGAGGAAGCGGTGCGTAGCGTCTCCTTCATCAATGACGGTTCTCAGCTCGCCCTGGGCATGAAGGATGGCTCTTTCACTGTGCTCCGAGTCAGGTGGGATACCAGATGGTCCATACTCAAGGCTTACATTTTTCAAAAGAAACTTTTTTTCAAACATGCCATATTTTGGTATTTTTTTTTTATATGTTTGCCATTTATCAAATTATTTATGATTTGTAATTACACAGAAAAACAATATAACATTATAATTATTGGATCATAATTGTTTATTGTGGGATTGATAAACGGTACCTACAGTACTATGACATTTTCATTTACTATGACTTATTCATGTTTTCAGTAAGTAACCTTGTTAACAGACAATATTTTTAATTTAACAAAATAAAATGAATAGTTATTAAATAAACAGGACTGTAAAATAATCCTCAGAGATATGACGGAGGTGGTGCACATTAAAGACAGAAAGGAAGTCATCCATGAGCTGAAGTTTTCGCCGGATGGTTCTTACCTGGCAGTGGGCTCTAACGATGGCCTGGTGGACATCTATGCCGTGGCCCAGCGTTACAAGAAAGTGGGAGAGTGCAACCGCTCAACATGTTTCATCACCCATTTGGACTGGTCGGTGGACAGCCGTTTCCTGCAGACCAATGATGGAGCAGGGGAGAGGCTCTTTTACAGGATGCCAGGTAAAACACTTGGCAAACAACTTACATGACTGAGATGCTCTTTAAAACAGAATGTGAAATTAATACAAACAAAAACAGTGACTTGATGAATAACTCAAAAATGTATTTAGTAGAATCAAGATATTTTATGGTTGTAATATTCCAAACGATTATGACAATCAACAACAGTTTTTGTGATGTTGTAGAAAAATGAAGTGTATGGGTGTCGACGTGTTGAGTAATGGGTAGTCACATGGGACACTAGATGTGAGTAGCAGACGTGCAGAACAGAAGAAATGTCTGCTTCTACAAATGAACCACTGAAGGATGCTGATGCATGTGTCTGTGTCGAGGGAATGAGTAATCAAAACCTGCATGAGTGAAATTGACCAATCTGGAGAGATTCTACACTGAAAAGGAAATCCATACCTTTAAAGTAAATGTCTGCCTGAGCGGTTGCCAAAGAAAAACTGTCAAAAATATACTTAAATAATCAGTACATAATAAAAAGTAAATAAAAAATCAGAAAAACTATACTTTCCCTCCAATAAATTGCATTATTCTCAAGAAAAATACTCTAAGGTATTTGTAGTTCCGAAAAAGATGCCCCTCATCCATGTAATGGTTAACAAGTGGCAGTCCAGATGAGCCTAATTGTAAAAAAAGGAGGAAAGTCCTTACACCCAAATGACTACAGACCTACAGTGGATATAAAAAGTCTACACACCCCTGTTAAAATGCCAGGTTCTTGTGATGTAAAAGAACGAGACAAAGATAAATCATATCAGAACTTTTTCCACCTTTAATGTGACCTATAACATGAAAAATTAAAATTGAAAAAAAAACTGAAATCTTTGAAGGGGAAAAATAAAAAATAAAAACTCACAATAACCTGGTTGCATAAGTGTGCACACCCTTAAACAAATACTTTGTTGAAGCACCTTTTGGTTTTATTACAGCACTCAGTCTTTTTGGGTAGGAGTCTATTAGCATGGCACATCTTGACGTGGCAATATTTGCCCACTCTTTTTTGCAAAAGCGCTACAAATCTGTCAGATTGCGAGGACATCTCCTGTGCACAGCCCTCTTCAGATCATCCCACAGATGTTCAATTGGATTCAGGTCTGGGCTCTGGCTGGGCCATTCCAAAACGTTAATCTTCTTCCGGTAAAGCCATGCTTTTGTGGATTTGGATGTGTGCTTTGGGTCGTTGTCGTGCTGAAAGGTGAACTG
>JACXGI010001593.1:42008-60946 GCA_016801175.1 Esox masquinongy
AGCACACAGCCAGTACTTGCCAGAAATTCCTGCAGTTCCTTTAATGTTGCTGTAGGCCTCTTGGAAGCCTCCCTGACCAGTTTTCTTCTCGTCTTTTCATCAATTTTGGAGGGACGTCCAGTTCTTGGTAATGTCTCTGTTGTGCCATATTTTCTCCACTTGATGATGACTGTCTTCACTGTTTTCCATGGTATATCTAATGCTTTGGAAATTCTTTTGTACCCTTCTCCTGACTGATATCTTTCAACAATGAGATCCCTCTGATGCTTTGGAAGCTCTCTGCGGACCATGGCTTTTGCTCTGAGATGCAACTAAGATAATGTCATGAAAATCCTACTAGAACAGCTGAACTTTATTTGTGATTAATTAGAGTCACTTTAAATGATGGCAGGTGTGTAATGACTTCTATTTAACATGAGTTTGAATGTGATTGGTTAATTCTGAACACAGCCACACATATGCAACCAGGTTATTGTAAGGTTTTTATTTTTCATTTTTCCCCCTCAAAGATTTCAGTTTGTTTCCCAATTGAATTGTTCACATTATAGGTCACATTAAAAGTGGAAAAGGTTCTGACATGATTTATCTTTGTCTCATTCTTTTACATCACAAAAACCTGGCATTTTAACAGGGGTGTGTAGACTTTTTTATATCTACTGTATATCTACAGTAAACAGTAAAAAAAGACCAAGGCAAACTTACTGGTACCATCCTTATTGATTTTGCTACAAGATCACTAAACTGGTTCCATGCATATCTCTATGGAGTTATTTTTGTATCAATAAAAACAAACAAGTATTAGTACTGCAAACAAAATAATTAATATTTCAACTAAAAAGTATTGAGATCAAAAATATATATATTGCAAGAATCTTTTGAAATGCGAAAACAAATTGATTGAAAATGAATGCAAATAATTCTTTGAGAAGGAATATTTTTTCTTGATAATGTGATTGTGTTAAAACGATTGTCTTTGGCTGCAGTTTTTTTCTATTTTTGGTTACGTTACCCTGGGTTTTGCTCTCGATTTCTTTTTTGCGGTTGCGAGTTTTTGACACAAATTTTATGGTGGCGGGTTTAAGAGAAGAAATGCATCTCCATTTGTCAACCAGACAGGGCAACATCAACAGTTCCAGTCTGTTTACATTGTAGGCTTGTTACATTAATAGGTAGACAGGCTATTGTGTATGGAACGCACGTGAAATAACCGCAACAGTATGTTGACTAAACAACCTAGCCCGGTATATTTGCCTAATCATTGTTTATATATGAGCATTTTTTCATTTTAGATAAGAAAAGGTTCAATAGTTATTTGGTAGCCAACCAGCCCACTGGCACTGGCTAACCTAGCTAGCTACCTTTATAACAAGGAGGACACCTGGAAAAAGCTACAGTAAATTGTTTTGTGCCTTGTTACAGTTGGAACTTTTAAATAACTAGCTAGTTAGGGTTCTATTGTCTGTCTGTTTAGGAGGTCCAGATGACCTAAACAGGTGGCTGGAGTGGAGTAGAGTGGTGACGGACAGCAGTGGAAGTAATGTTCACATACCATGTATCTTATCCTCACGGAGTTTATCTATAACAGATGATACAAGTGGCTTAGGTATTCCTTATTAGTTAACCGTCCTAATACTTGGATAGGTAGGAAGTAGAGGTGCAAGCATAATTGCGGCTTTTGTTTAGTTTATCATAGGCAGCATAATATTAAGTAATATTAATGTGTTAGTTGTCTCTCAATTGTTCACCCTTTTTCCAAAACAAACTGCACTTGTACACTTCCTTGCATTCGTTTTGCAATATAATAGGAAGTCCCTCCTGTCACTGCTTAAACACATTTGTATACATTAGGAGGATGCAGGAACACACTGGAGAAGAAAGGGCAAAATTGGATGTGTGCTCTCTCAACCAACTCTATGTCTAGCCCAGTAGTTACGTCTAAAGTGATATAAAAGCAGCATGGTGGAGTTAACATCTATTACATTTATATTTATTCCTATCCTTTCCCAGTGACACAAGTTCCTTTAAGGGGTTTGGTGATCTACAGTATGGACTGAAATAACTAGTTATTTTGGGAGGGGAAAAACACCACTTCATTTGCTCCATACTAGACTTAGTGCATCTATTTGTTATTCAGACTCTCAGAAAACTATCAGACGTGAGTGGGACAGCTAATTAACGCCATTGCTATGTGCAGGCAACCCCAGCAAATTCTCCATCAGATGGCACCTTCTTTTATTTCAGATGCTGCTGGACAAGCAGCCCTCGATCAGCCAGGTGAAGATGCTCTCGTATGTGAAGAAGCGAGGGCTAGATTTGCAACAAAATGGCAAAAACAAATATGTGTTGCCCTGAGCCCCCTTTTTCAAATGGTCTGTATTACTACCTTCAGAGAGGGATTGTATGAACGCATACTTTGGTTTAGGATTAATAAGTTAGTGTGTCCTCATTCATCACCCTCTCAGATTGTGGACTAGTTTTGATGGACAGCAAATGGACAGCAAATGGAAATCTGTTCCTGTGTTATGACAAGTCATTCAACTACTCAAAATGACTAACAAATGCAGCATACTGTTCATGTGAACAGTGAAACAGTATTAGTTTTACATTGGCTGTTTGTTTTAGGTTTCCACTTCCACTGTACCCTTTTAAAATGACTTGTGTTCTTTTATCACATGTGGCTTTGGCTCCATAGCTGTGGAAAAACTCAGCAGCAGGAGAACCTTTGTTTTCAATATTATTATGTATAGTATATTTCTAACTGTATAGATGAGGAAGGGGTGGGCAGAATGATCTATTATCACTGAACTGTGTCAAATGGATAGTCCCTTTTGTTACAATCCCCTAGTAACAAGTTCAATAAGGTTCGCTGCAAATATAATTACTATACAGATTTTTTTCTGCTCTTAAGGATCTTCCAATGTATTTTTTTTATTATACACTGATCAGCCATAACATTATGACCACTGACAGGTGAAGTGAATAATACTGATAATCACGTTATCATGGCACCTGTCAGTGAGTGGGATATATTAGGCAGCAAGTGAACATTCTGTCCTCAAAGTTGATGTGTTAGAAGCAGGAAAAATGGGCAAGCATAAGGATCTGAGCGACTTTGACAAGGGCCAGATTGTGATGGCTAGACGACTGGGTCAGAGCATCTTCAAAACTGCAGCCCTTGTGGGGTGTTCCCAGTCTACAGTGGTCAGTACCTATGAAAATTGGTCCAAGGAAGAAAAAGCGGTGAACCGGCGACAGGTTCATAGGCGGCCAAGGCTCATTGATGCATGTGGGGAGTGAAGGCTGGCCCGTGTGGTCCGATCCAGCAGATGAGCTACTATGGCTCAAATTGCTGAAAAAGTTAATGCTGGTACTGATAGAAAGGTGTCAGAATACACTGTGCATCGTAGTTTGTTGTGTATGGGGCTGCGTAGCTGCAGACCAGTCAAAGTACCCACGCTGACCCGTGTCCACTGCCGAAAGCGCCTACAATGGGCATGTGAGCATCAGAACTGAACCACAGAGTAATGGAAGAAGGTAGCCTGGCCTGATGAATCACATTTTCTTTTACATCATGTGGATGGCCGGGTGCGTGTGCGTTGCTTACCTGGAGAACACATGGCACCAGGATGCACAATGGGAAGAAGGCAAGCCGGCGGAGGCAGTGTGATGCTTTGGGCAATGTTCTGCTGGAAAACCTTGGGTCCTGCCATTCATGTGGATGTTACTTTGAAACATATCACCTACCTGAGCATTGTTGCAGGCCATGTGCCCCCTTTCATGGCAACGGTATACCCTGATGGCATTGGCCTCTTTCAGCAGGATAATGCACCCTGCCACAAAGCAAAAGTGGTTCAGGAATGGTTTGAGGAACACAACGACGAGTTCAAGGGCGAAAATCTGATATCAACTTTGGAGGGGACAATTACATGAAATTTTCTCAAGCAATTCTTGAGGGGACACCAAAAGTAGTGCTGTAAAACTGTTTTAGTTTCCGCCATCGGTTTGCACGCTACTGTAGCTCTGCAAATTCAGCTATTGTGTGTGAACCCTACCGACATAAAACAAAGTTACTGGATTTACCTCACGTTTGCTACGTGCATTGAGTGCCTTTCAGACGGTAGACATGAACACTTGCCAGCTAAGGAACGCTACATACATTGCATTGCAAGCTTCTCCCATTGACTCAAATTTAAACAGCTGCAAACACTGGTTGATGTTGCTGTAGCTTGCTAGCAAATGTCAGCTAACCGCTAGCTAACATAAATTGTGACCTGTAATTCAATGGAGCGAGAATGAAGGCTGGTGATGGTTAGAAATGTGTTTTATTGTACTGAGTGGTAGAAGTAAAGAATATACTATGTAAGAACATATTGTGATGGTGTGAGTTTAACGAGTTTGTAAAAGAGAGTCAAAAAGGAAAAAGAGAACAAATGATTAAAATTTTTGCCGGACCGCGGAGCCGGCCGAGAAGAGCGAATGTCTCTTACTGAGTGAGTGAGTGAGTGACTGACAACCCCTTGTTAAATAGCGTAATGGTTAGAGAAGCGGACTTGCAAACTATAGGTCCCGAGTTCATATCTCCTCGCAGGCAAAGCGAAGCACGCATTATGAATTATTCCGTATAGACGAAAACTTTGGTGGTTAAAACCTCCAGTGATTACATTATAGTAAGCCTGAAATAAAACAGTTTACGGTTATAGTGCGACTGTTTCTGGTGGCTTTTCGAAGTACACATCCGTGTATGCGTTTTGGGTCAGGATAGACAAACACATTTGCTGGCTACAACATAGGCTACAGTAGTTATGTAACAGTGAGCCTTAACCAAAACTGTATACGGTTATATTGCGACTGTTTCTGGCATGGAAAAGTTAATCTTCAGTCTCGCTAGCAATTGCTCAATTCTTATGATTATTCCTAAGAAGTTAGTAGATACCAGTAAGCCTATTACTGGCTAATAAGCTGTTCAAATGGCCAGTGGCAAAAGCTAACAGTTCATAGATGCTATTTGTGGTGGAGGTAAACTTAATAAGAAACGTTAGTCAGTTTAACAAATTGCTCAGTAGTGTTTAGCGACTGGTGAAATGCGTAATGCCGTGGCGTTGTGGTTAAAGACAGTGCCTCTCACATGGAAGGCTCAAGTTCGAATCTATTGTGAACAACGACATTTATTTATTTTATTTCCACGATTCTCTCTTCGTTTCACTTGATGAAAATTATCGTCATCTTTCTTGATAGTTATTGTATCAATGTCATTCACGAATGAAAGAAAAAAGTACGTTGTTATGCCATGAAAGAAAAAAATACGTTCTTATGCCATGAAATAGCTTTGGCTGACTCGCTAGCAATTGCTCAATTCCTATGACTATTCCAGTAAGTTAGTAGATACTGGTAAAACCTATTACTGGCTAATAAGCTGTTCAAATGGCCAGTGGCAAAAGCTAACAGTTCATAGACGCTATTTGTGGTGGAGGCAAACTTAGTAAGAAACTTTAGTCAGTTTAACTGTATCAATATCATTCACGAATGGCCAATTAGTTGTTAAAAAGGCCAGTGGCAAAAGAGGATTTGTTCATAGACACAAGAGGCTATACTGACACCCATTTAACGTAGAGCTCTGTGGTGTAGTGGTTAGCGACATAGCCTTTCATGTGGGCGACCCGGGTTTGAATCTCAAGAGGGCAATACTTTCTATTGCGGTCCGGCTGAACTAGGCTTGCCTAGTTTCTTGTTTCTTTATAAGTTCTTTTCTTTTTTTAAATGTAGTCAAGCGCATCAGCACGGTCACAAACAGACAAACAATAATCCGTGAGGTGTGGTGGGTGAACAACAGAATATATACACAAATAAATAGTGACTGGAAACAGGTGTGGTTAATACACCGGCGATGTGGAGCGCCAGAGGAGCCGCAGTGCTATTAATACACCGGCGATGGGGAGCCGCAGTGCTATGCAGAGCAGACGTTACACATATCCTTTCTTTGAATTACTTACTGAAAGTCAGCCACCAACGACAGACTCTGTCAGATTCCCACACATGCCCTGTACCTGCACGATGTGCCAGTGCTGAGGGCTGGGGGGGGGCCAGTGGATCAAACCATTGTGAGGGAAAGGGCGGGGGTTTGCAATGTATTGAAACTTAAAATTGCGCTATTAAGTGTCTATAATCAGCATAAGTGCTTTCGTATTGTATTATTAATATTATTGAAATTACATAGTTATGTTAATAGTGATATATTGGGGGGGCAAATCATAGTTTTCCCTAGGATGGGGGGGTTTAGTCCCGCCCATTGCCCCCGGGATTTCCACCTATGATCGAGTTCAAGGTGTTGACTTGGCCTTCAAATTCCCCAGATCTCATTCCAATCAAGCATCTGTGGGATGTGCTGGACAAACATGTCCAATCCATGGAGGCCCCACCTTGCAACTTACAGAACTTAAAGGATCTGCTACTAACGTCTTGGTGCCAGATACCACAGCAAACCTTCAGAGGTCTAGTGTAGTCCATGCCTCGACAGGTCAGGGCTGTTTTGGGGGCAAAAAGGGGACCTACACAATATTAGGCAGGTGGTCATAATGTTATGACTTTCACAGCTGGGGAGGCAGGACACAGGCACAGATTAGAGGGAAGGCATCCTTTTAATGTTTCTCTTCCAAATACACAAACAGAAAAACAACAAAAGGAGAGAACGACTGTGAACTGAAGAGTAGCAAACAAAACTACAAACAATGACCAACAACCAAAGGACAAACAGGGCAACTTAAATAGGTTCCCCAATTAGAGATAACGAGACGCACCACAGAGATGCCTAGAGGCCCCCAGCCAGGACCTGACAACGGCTGATCGGCGTATGACTACTTATACAGCTGTGCTCAAAAGTTTGCATACCCTTGGAGAATTGGTAATATGTCCCATTTGTAAAGAAAACATGAGTGAGCAGGCAAAACTAGTGATGGCCAAACGAGGCTTCATTAGCGTTATTTTAGCAGCAGGATATTATGCTGGCAGCACTCAGATTTTCTTTGTCACAATAAAAGCCATCATTGAAATGTATAAGGGCATATAGTTAACAGTCTAGTCAGTAAAAACAAACGGACAAGAACAACATTGGAACAGACATTAAACATAAAATGACAGACTAGATTGACAGACTAGATTGTTAACTATATTGCCTTATAGATTTCAATGATGGCTTTCATTTTGAAAAAGAAAATCTGAGTTAGCGCTGCAAGCATAATATCCTGCTGTTAGAAGAACGGTAATGAAGCCTCAAATGGCCATCACTAGGCAAAACACGTCTTTTATTTCTTATGGGATTCACATTCAACTGTAGGTCATAACAGAATGGCACAATCATGAAACAAAACATGGCAACAAAGAAAAAAATTAACTGCCCCCCTTTCAAAAGTCTGCATACCCTTAGTTCTTAATACTGTGTATTGCCCCCCTTTTGCATCAATGACAGCGTGCAGTCTTTTGTAATAGTTGTCTATGAGGTCCCGAATTCTTACAGGTGGTATAGCTGCCCATTCGTCTTGGCCGTCTCGCATGAACCACACGTTTGAAATCTCCCCAGAGTGGCTCGATGATATTAAGGTCAGGAGACTGTGATGGCCACTTTAGAACCTTCACCTTTTTCTGCTGTGACCACTGGAGGGTCAACTTGGCCTTGTGCTTATGGTCATTGTCATACTGAAAAGTCCTAGAGCGTCCCATGCGCAGCTTTCGTGCAGAAGAATGCAAATTGGCGCAGTAAAGGCTTCTTTCTGCAACTTGACCATGCAGGTCAATTTTGTTCAAGTATCGTTGTATTGTGCTCCTTGAAACAACCACATCGTCTTTTTCCACAGCAGCCTGTATTTCTCCTGAGGTTACCTGTGGCTTTTTCTTTGTATCTCGAACAATTGTTCTGGCAGTTTTGGCTGAAATCTTTCTTGGTCTACCTGACCTTGGCTTGGTATCAAGAGATCCCTGAAATTTCCACTTCGTAAAAAGTGATTGAACAGTACTGACTGACATTTGCAAGGCTTTTGATATCTTTGTATTTCCTTTTCCATCTTTATAAAGTTCCATTACCTTGTTACGCAGGTCTTTTGACAGTTCTTTTCTGCTCCCCATGGCTCAGTATCTAGCCTGCTCAGTGCATCCACGTGAGAGCTAAGAAACTCAATGACTATTTATACACAGACACTAATTGCAGTTTAAAAAGCCTCAGATGTGGGAAATTCACCTTTAATTGCCATTTTCACCTGTGTGTGTCACCTTGTGTGTCTGTAACAAGGCCAAACATTCAAGGGTATGTAAACTTTTGATCAGGGCCATTTGGGTGATTTCTGTTATCATTATGATTTAAACGGAACCAAACAACTGTGTGACAATCAATGGCTTCATATGATCACTATCCTTAAATAAGACAGGTTTTTTTGCATGATCAGTCATATTTTCAAAAGCAATGCCAAAATGTCACAATTTCTGCCAGAATATGCAAGCTTATGAGCACAATTGTATTTGTTTTGTGTTATCTATTTGTATTTCTTAAATAACGCTTGAACTTGCTGCTGCCTATCTTGAAAAGGGTGCTCTTTAAAAATAGATTTTTAATCTTAAACTGCCTTTCCTGTTTAAATGCTTAAAAAGGTGTTGGAAACTAGTATTGAGGAAGCCTATTTGAGCACTTTGTAGCCTTTTTCTTGAACAAAAGAACTGTGTCACATGTAGGAAAGGGTCTCGATCACAGATCTCCAGGTATACTGTAGGAATAACCTTGTGTGTTTGAATGTGACTTTTGAAGATAGTGTAATGGTTAGTTGGGCAGATTGGTTGCCATGACATGACAAGTTAATCAGCTAATAAAGCACTGTTATTTCAAGACTCAATATATGCCCATGTTTTATAAGCTGTTTTCCCACAGATTGACATGGCGAATATTATGTCTGCTGTGACTCTTAAAATTGTTTAACTTAAAACAACTCATACTGACCATAGCTATGTTTACATTATGATTTTGGTTTGGTTCTTTTCCTCAGCTAACTAGCTAAATTTGAACACACTGTCTTTTTTACATATCAGCTTTCTAGCAGGCATCATCTTAGCCTGTTAGATATCTATCAAAGGTGCACGAGATGTTTCTTAAGTGAATACAATCAACACATCTTATTTATGGAATTTGATAAAACAACTTCATGCAGTAACAAATAAATGACTATCAATTTGTATCAGAAAGCATGATTGGGTGTATATTTTTTACTTGCAGAAACCCAAATTAAGTTCCATACACGATAGCCTGTCTTACCTATTAATGTAACAAGCCTACAATTTAAACGAACTGGAACTGTTGATGTTGCCCTGCCTGGTTGACCAATGGAGATGCATTTCCTCTCTTAAACCCGCCCACTGTGAAATGTGTAAAAAACTCACAACCGCAAAAAAGAAATTGAGAGCAAACCCAGGATAACTTAACCAAAGATAGAACAAAACTGCAGTCAAAGACATCGCGTTATCAAGCAAAAAGTATTCCTTCTCAAAGAAATGTTTGCAATAATTTTCAATCGATTTGTTTGCATTCATTTTCAATCGATTTCAAAAGATTTTATTTGCAATAACATATTTTTGATCTCAATACTTTACAGTTGATGTTTTGCTTTCAATATTAATTATTTTGTTTGCAATACTAATACTTTTATTTCATCATCAAGTCATTCCCATTTGTTAATGGAAACGTTAGCGCCAGTACTTAGCAATACTGCTGGACATCGCAGTCCTTGTCAACTGGCAGGACACTATGCTGCAGAAATGCTCTTTCGATTTAGTAATGCAGTAGACTTCAGTACAATCAAGCACAAAACACTGTATTGCTATTGTTTTGGTAAAATGTTACTTCATTTTGGAGAAATGTCTTCTTGCACTTGACAGTAACATATCTGTCGGCTTGTCTTCCTCAACTCTACAGCCGGAAAACCCCTTACCAAAGAGGAGACCAAGGTAATTCATTGGATGACCTGGACAGGCATCCTTGGGCCTGAAGTCAATGGAATCTGGCCCAAATATGCCAACGTTACTGATATAAATTCTGTGGATGCCAACTACAGCAGTGCCGTGCTGGTGACAGGGGATGACTTTGGTCTCGTCAAGCTCTTCAGATTCCCTTGTCTTAAGAAAGGTCTGAGCCAAATGTATTTTTTCACTATTGTTTCTTTTCGTTATGCTTATATAATGATGTTATTTAATAATTGGTTGCCTTTATATTACCATAACAGGCAACATTATGGCCATAAGGCATATCTTAGAAAATGTTCTAGTTATGTACAATAAAATAATATTTTCCCCAGCTCAGCTTCTAATATATTTTATGTCTTGCAGTGTGTATGTTTATTAACAAACCATTTGGTTACCTGAACTGCATTATTTTGTGGTGTTTGTGAAACAGCGGCCAAATTCAAGAAGTACGTTGGCCATTCTGCCCATGTGACCAACGTACGCTGGTCCCATGATCTCCAGTGGGTGCTGAGCACTGGAGGAGCGGACCATGCGTTATTCCAGTGGAGATTTCTTCCTGAA
This sequence comes from Esox masquinongy, assembly GCA_016801175.1. Taxonomy (NCBI): domain Eukaryota; kingdom Metazoa; phylum Chordata; class Actinopteri; order Esociformes; family Esocidae; genus Esox; species Esox masquinongy. Next base: position 52,563 of record JACXGI010001593.1, read on the forward strand.
GGTGTGATGAATGGTGTCCTGGAACCCCTCCTTCAAGGTGACCATTGCTACATTTCAAATTAACAACAAGTTTCTATCCTTTAAATTTACATGTAGTCAGGAATTAAATACATACAGTATGTTACCTGATGAAAGCTGTTGTATGCCTCTCTCTGTTCATATACACAGTAAATAATATTGAAGAATGTAACTGTAATTAATTCTAGGTAATGAGTGGTAATATTTATCTATTTATCAATTATTTTTTGTTTATTCCAGTATACAGTATAAATGAAATCAGTAAATGCGAACAGTGCCAACAGAGCTCTGAAGTCTTACAGGATTATAAATCAAGTTGTTGTACAGCTTGCATTTTGGATGGTCAGCCAAAGAAATATTGCTTGGCTTGATAAAACTGTATCGAACCCTGATTCAATCCTGATTGAATTGTTAGTTTCTTAAGGACAGCATAGATTGAGCCGCAGTCTCTGTCCCTGTCTACTATCACCCAGGTCTGGGTTTGGGTAGATCTTTGGAGGGGGGCCAGAAGCTCACCTGGCCTCCAAGCCTTTATCAGGCACCCCCAGAAGATTTGTTAATCAGAATGCTTTTTGTAGAGGGATATTATCTAAAAATCATCATCTCGGTCTACCTTAACAGTTACTCTGAGCGGTCAGTGTCAAATGTCTTCCTAGTTATGTTAATGATCTAGATTTTGTCAGACTCCTCCTATGCTAACCCCAGCCCATGTGGTTTCTTTGTTATTTTTGTTTAAACCTCTTATGACAAGTCTAATAAAAGCCAACAGACATTTAAATGATTTCCTGAAGATCTGACTCGTAGCATGCTTAAAGCTGAAGTATGTAAGTTTTTTTTATTACCACATCTCTATTCTATTAATCTGGATCGTGGATGAATTCCTACCATATCAGATGGTCCCAGGTCTGCATCTGAAAAACCTCTGTATACCGTGTACTGCTGCTGAGGAAAAACGTGGTTGCCTCACGCTGTGATGGGAAAAATGTTCCTGTGCACAGGAAGTGATGCGTTTGACGTATCAAAAAAAGCTGAGCCTCACAAAAATAAGGAAGTGACTCATTTTCTGGATCAAGCAGCGAGACTCACTAGCGAGACAATTTTATAAAAAATGTAAGAAGTTCATAATGTAACGGTACCTAAGAAAATACGTTTTAGATGTAAAGAAAGCAAATCTGCTAAAGGAGAGGCAGATAGACGCTGTTCGAAAACGCGTCATGAGTGAACATTAGTGCAGCTGCCTATCCACGATGGATGGAACTCAAGGAGCAAAATGCATTACACTGCGATGCTGATGTGGCAATTCTTCTGTTACATAAGTCATTAATTTTAGTATATAATTAAAAGAATGGTATGATAACTCGCCTAGTCAGATGAAGACGTTTTTTTAGATGAGCTGAATAAAGTGAACAGATAACATGTGAGGCTTTAGGAGTGAACTGACGTTACATCAGCGACAGGCGAGATTTCTGGGAAAATTATGTGGAAATACTTCCTGTTCTTGAAAGTTACATACTTCAGCTTTAAGACCACTCTGACTATTTTTGAAGAGGTCAGTTATGAAAGTGAACTATCATTTACATTTACTCCTGAGGAGTAGGTCTTTTTGACCCACTGGACATCTGGTCAAGACTTATGCAGCGACATATAATGTAGTCATAAAGTATTGTCACAAAGTAGTGGATGTGCACACAGGATCACTTCACACTGTTACAGCATGGTAGCCTCAATGCTTACAGTTGTTGTGGAAATTGACTCACAATGCTTTTTACTTTCTGTGTCTACCTCTGAATATGATGGTCTTGAAATTTTCATCATAGTCATTTAATAATGTTGTCTAACTGGGCTAAAACTTTGACCTCACTTATATTTACAATTGTGCTCATAAGTTTGCATACCCTGGCAGAAATTATGAGATTTTGGCATTGATTTTGAAAATATGACTGATCATGCAAAAAACTGTCTTTTATTTAAGGAAAGTCATCATATGAAGCCATTTATTATCACATAGTTGTTTGGCTCCTTTATAAATCATAATGATAACAGAAATCACCCAAATGGCCCTGATCAAAAGTTTACATACCCTTGAATGTTTGGCCTTACAGACACACAAGGTGATAGTATATACTCAATAGTCAATGAGTTTTTTTAGCTCTCACGTGGATGCATTGAGCAGGCTAGATGCTGAAACATGGGGAGCAGAACAGAACTGTCAATAGACATGCGTAACAAGGTAATGGAACTTTATAAAGATGGAAAAGGAAATACAGTGATATCAAAAGCCTTGTAAATGCCAGTCAGTACTGTTTAATCACTTATTAAGAAGTGGAAAATCCGGGGATCTCTTGATACCAAGCCATGGGCAGGTAGACCAAGAAAGATTTCAGCCAAAAGTGCCAGAAGAATTGTTCAGGATACAAAGAAAACCCACAGGTAACCTCAGGACAAATACAGGCTGCTGTGGAAAAAGACGGTGTGGTTGTTCAAGGAGCACAATACAATGATACTTGAACAAAAATGAGCTGCATGGTTGGTTTGTCAGAAAGAAGCCTTTACTACGCCAATGCCACAAAAAAGCCTGGTTACAATATGCCTGACAACACCTCGACACGCCTCACAGCTTCTGGCACACTGTAATTTGGAGTGACGAGACCAAATATAGAGCTTTATGGTCACAAGCGCTATGTTTGGAGAGGGGTCAACAAGGCCTATAGTGAACAGAATACCATCCCCACTGTGAAGCATGGTGGTGGCTCACTGATGTTTTGGGGGTGTGTGAGCTCTAAAGGCACAGGGAATCTTGTGAAAATTGATGGCAAGATGAATGCAGCATGTTATCAGAAAATACTGGTAGACAATTTGCATTCTTCTGCATTCTCCTGACCTTAATATCATGAAGCCGCTCTGGGGAGATCTCAGACGTGCGGTTCATGCAAGACGACCAAAGACTTTGCATGACCTGGAGGCATTTTGCTGTCAATGATGCTGTCATTGATGCTAAAGGGGCAATACACAGTATTAAGAACTAGGGGTATGCAGACTTTTGAACAGGGGTAAGTTCATTTTTTTCTTTGTTGCCATGTTTTGTTTTATGATTGTGCCATTCTGTTATGACCTACAACTGAATGTGAATCCCATAAGACATAAAAGACGTGTTTTGCCTTACAAACGTTACATATATTACCAATTCTCCAAGGGTATGCATACTTTTGAGTACAACTGTACTGTATACTTTCAGAGTCTTGCAAAAGCATTGAAACTTCTAGCTAACACAAACAGTTTGGTACATTAACATTTTCTTCTGTTTAATATCTTGTTTTAAAACATTGACACTCAAAAACAATTATTGTATGGCGACATTGGTTTTATGTTGGGAAAAAAAATAAGAACGAAAGAAACGTACATAAGTAATGAACTCGTACTGTGGAAGCTGCCAGAGTACATAGATGAAAGAAAATGCCCTTTCAAGGTAACAGTTTCCTGACTATTTGCCTCCTACAACATTAAAGTTGCTGTCACATTTTAAAAACCCTATTGTTGAAGGATTATTGGTCTGTGAATCTGGAGGAAAATTAGGACCAAAGGTAATTCGACAGAAGTTAGAGATAAAGTACTAAATTAATAGACTAAGAACAGTACAAATTATTACTGTCCAGCTGTTTGCATTTGCCACTGAGCACAGTTGTACCAACAATCAGGAAGTGGGAGCTACATCATACCAACATGGCACTGCCAAGAAAAGGCAATCGGCCAAAACTGAGAAGAGAGGGTAACAATCAATTTGAAGGAGCTACAGAGTTCAGTGGCTAGGAGTGGAATTATGTTGCACTGATCAATCATACTAAGAGCTCTGCATAAAACTATATTGGAGGGTTGCCAGAATCAAGCCGTTACTCAAAAACTGAATGCATAAATGTGACTCAGTTTTTATGTGGGAAATGGTTTTGTGTTCAGATGTGACTAAGATGGAGCTTCTTGGCCAAAACTCAAAGTGACACATGGTGTCACTCAAACAGTTTGGTATATTATGGTGGTGGCAGCATCTTGCGTTGGGAAGGCTTCTTCTCAGCTGCAAGAGGATCTGCTTCAGTTTGATAAAAAAAATAAGCTTGGCAAATGTCCTACAGTGGCCCAGTCAAACTCTTGATATCTAACCCATTGAGAGTCTATGGCACTACTTGAAAATGCTATTTCAAAAGCATGGTCCAACCAACCTAAACAATCTGGGGCAAATCTACCAAGGAGAACAGGGCCATAATGTCTGCAACACTGTGCAAAGCTGATACATACTTAGTTTAAAAGACTTAAAGCTGTCATTGAAGCGAAAGGTGGCTTTATCAAATATTAAAGTTTCATTGGACCATTTGTTATTCAGATCAAGAAAATTGATCAGGGGTTTCAATGTTTCCAAGGCACAGTATGTACTGTAAATTGCTCTATGGAATGCTTTTTGTAAAGGTCAAAGGCCATGTAGAGTGTATTTTTGTTGTTTACAGAGGGCTACGCTGATTCAAACAGTGGAGAGTCCGACTCTGATGTGTCTGACGTTCCGGAGCTTGACTCTGACATTGAACAAGAGGCTCAGATCAGCTATGAACGACAGGTGGAGTAAAAAAATATTTGCAATTAATCCAATACACAAATCCTACCCACACGTATTGCTCTTTTCTGGTTTTATGTGTTTCTTCCTGAACTAATGTATTAATGAATTCAACAATTCTATAAGGGAGAAGAGAATGCTAATGGGGTCATAACTGTGGAAAGGACAAGACATATGTGGACAATTGAAGTCAAGAGATATTTGTAAAAATGGGCAAACTGCTTTTGGGTAAATTCTGGGGTGGAGAACAAAACTGATAAGAGGAATAAGCCTAACTTGGTTAGATCAGATAAACAAGTATTGATGTCAGTTATTTTGTGAGATGTTATCACATCTTACCTATACAAAAATATATTTTTTTACCTGTACTGCAGACAGATTTTCACTGATCTTGTGTTAGTCTCTTTTTTTCTCTATTTGCAAACATAATATAATACACTGTTAATAAAGTGTTCAAGAGTATTTTGATCTCTAACCCTAACCCTTACCTACCTTGAAAGAGTTCTAATTTCTACCACATTTTAAATTACACAAAACCCTTACCTACAAAAGCAAACAATAACCTCAGACTTTTAAACCATCTACTAGGTTTACAAAGAGGACCTTCCACAGCTGAGGAAGAAGCTAGTAGGCTCTCTGAAACGACAAAAGGCTCCAGATGAGGGCTTGCGTTTGCAGTTTGTTCACGGGTAAGGCACCTCAAGAGTGATGTAAATGTATGTGGTGTCCGATCAATTCAAATACTTAATTCAGGGTTTATTTCAAGACATCTGTTTAATTAAATGATCTCACATTATTGTTGCACTTATCTTTATTTACCTGTAACTATTAAATCATTCTGAAATCATAGCTTTTTCCTGTTATTTCAGTTACAGAGGTTGTGACTGCAGGAACAACCTGTTTTACACCCAGGCAGGCGAGGTGGTATATCATGTTGCAGCCGTTGCTGTCATTTATAACCGTCAACAGCATGCACAGCGTTTCTACCTCGGTCATGATGATGACATCCTCAGTCTTACTGTCCATCCACTGAAGGACTATGTTGCCACTGGACAGGTAGATTCTCAAGAAGATAATCGAATCTGTTTATTTATTCAACTTCGGTCTCTATCACACAGTTCTGGAGCAGTTCTGCCCTTTATAGGGGTTATATGATATGAACCTGGGTTTGCATGACACATCTGCTATACAGTGTAGTGAACAACCTCGCGTGCTGTCAGCTAATTAAAAATTTGCTAGAAAAACTGTAGTTAAAACAAATTCTTTAGGTTCATAGAACCATAGGTAGATAAGTTTGGAAAGATTAGATTAGATTCAACTTTATTATCATTGAACACTACAAGTACAGTACAATGAAATGCAGTTAGCATCTAACCATATTGTTACTTAAGTAATTACTACATAGTTATAATGTTATATGGGCAACTGAACTTTGTTTCACTATTTCTTAGTTTTTCCTTCTTAAATTATGATTGGATAATTTAAGAAAGCATATTTTTTAAATAAAGCATTCAAAAATGTAAAGCTCATTACAAACTCTCATTCTATGTTACTATGCACAGATGACAGGTACAGTTTTCAGCACCCAGTATACATTTGAAAGTTGAATTTTTCCCAATGCTCAGGTTGGCAGGGACCCAGTCATCCATGTGTGGGACATCCAAACACTGAAATGCTTGTCCTTGCTGAAGGGCTATCATCAACAAGGGGTGTGTGCACTGGATTTCACAGGTAAACCTGTTTTTATGCACATTTTTCTTAGGTTAGTTTACTTTAGTACGCTTCTAGATGGTGGTTATGACACAGCTGGAAGACAGCAGATTCAAAGTTGACAGATGTTTAATACATATATAGTTTGTCGGTGCTAGAATCTGACATAGCATTATATGCTCTGGATCACAAATACCTCTGGTGTACCCCCAGAAATTTTAGCCCCAGCATGACCTGTGCCCTGTCTCCCTCTTCATTATGTCTTCCATTCTGCACTTATTTAAAAAAAAATATATATATATATATATATTTTATTCTATGTATTATGTTCTATATTTATGCAGGGAAATCAAGTTTTGCTAATGATAATGTGAAAGTTTGTCTTGTATACAGACATTAACCATGTCTGGCTCTTCTTGATGTCAGGGAGTCCTAGCTAACTGAAGTTTATAAACTTTGCACCAGTAATAAAACGTAATGCTTCATGATGAACTGCATTGAGAGGTTTCAATAAAGACTCTGATGCATGCATATATTGCACATCACGTCAAGCACTGAGATAGAAGTGGCCTATACAATTTATTTTCTGTGCTGTGCTGAAATAAAACACATTGCTGATTTGATGAAGAAGCTGAAGAATCAGCAATATGTGTTTTACAAAATGCATGATCTAACCAAATCCCAAGGTATTTATAGGTAAAAGCAGATTCTGTAACAGCATATACTTAGTTTTACTTTATTTAGCACCAGCCTCAGGTCCATAAGTGAATTTTGAGGTAGTTGGAAATTGGACTGCAGCAGAGCAAATGCTTGTGCAGGAGATGCAACTGTAATGTACACTACAGTGTCATCTGCATTGAAAATGTAAATGACAGTTTTTCACACAGTCACATATCATTTATATACAGAGTGAATAATAAGGACCCAAAATCTAACCTTTTGGAACTTTGTGAACAGCAACAAATTTCGATGAAATAACATCTATAATTATTGCTAGTGATCTATCACTTAGATAATTCTGAAAGAGTAAACAAAGTTTTGTGTGTGGGCGTATATAATATTTGAAGACTTTTTGGTGAAGTAATTAAACATGGGAGGATGTGAATAAGATGTCATAACACAGTAAATACCTTTTCTATTGGCCCGCAGTGGATGGGAAGATTCTTGTATCAGTGGGCATTGACGAAGGTCATTCAATTGTGTTGTGGGACTGGAAGAAAGGCGACAAGTTGGCAAAAGCAAGGTACAGTACGCATTTAATAAACACGAACAAAGTGTTACAAATGCAGTACTTTATAAAGAATATTACGATATAAAAAATATTACTGACAGAATAGTACTGAACAAAGGATGGTGGTAGACAAGGACACGTTAACAAATGTACACACTGATGGAGGGTAAAAAAGATAATGATATTTGTGGGTTCGGCTTTTTATTTTCTAGGGGACACAAAGATAAACTGTTTGTGGTGAAATGCAACCCTTTCCGTATGGACAAGCTTGCCACTGTGGGAATAAAGCATATAAAATTCTGGCAACACACAGGTATTCACCAGGAGTAATTCCATCCTCATTGTCAGTTAAATTAGCAATCATTATTTTCCCTGTATAACAATGGTTTAAATGAAATAGTAATTGTTTTGTTCCCATGTATCTTTATCTAAATGAACATCACACTATAGAAGTGTGGCAGTTCTCTTTGAAAACAGCAAAATAAATCACACTTATTAATCAAACTTCTACCCTGAAATCTTTTAGAAAAAGGTTTGTATGAAAGATTGCTTGTGTTGACCCAAGGTGGAGGCCTTACATTCAAAAGGGGTATCTTTGGAAACCTTGGGAAGCTGGAGACCATGATGTCCATCTGCTACGGGCGATCAGAGGAACTGGTTTTCTCAGGCGCCACCACTGGAGACGTATACATCTGGAGAGAGACCACCCTTATGAAGACAATCAAGGCCCATGATGGACCAGTATTTGCCATGTGCTCTCTTGACAAGGTACCCACTCTCACAAACTGTCATGTAAATCAGTGGCGTCATTAGACCTGGGAGTTCGGG
>JACXGI010001593.1:61046-89490 GCA_016801175.1 Esox masquinongy
GGGGGGGGGGGGGGGGGGGGGGCTGAGCCCCAAATGTATTGTGATCCTAGCAACGCCTCTGATGTAAACACTTTTTTTCTAACTTTATGGACCAATTTCCCTGGCCCAGATTAAGTGGGAGGGGGGATAGAGAAGAGGTTTACATAGAATTTCCCGAGGTTGGAGGAAGACACTTTACATTTTGAGTTTTACACAGTGGCTTTAGGGGTGTCAGAGTAGAGGAGTAGTCTATATTGTTGTCTCACATTTGAACTGCATAACTGCGGTCAGGTTTTCAAATCCTGGTGTTCGAGTATTGATTGCACCATACTGTTAATGCGGTTCTAGCATAGGGCTCCTCGCTGCCTTGTGCCACTTATGCAGCCACAAGTAATTACAACAGATCTCACAGGTAAACAGAACAGTTGCGTTTATCCTGCTAATACCATGCCAAATATTTTCTACATTAAAACACATTACAGTTGAAATAACTTATTCCAATGATAATTTCCTTTTGACAGGTATATTCACGCTCTTTCAGCATTTGCCTAGTGGATTACATACAGTGCTGCTTGAAAGTCTGTGAACCCTACAGGGATGGTCATTAATTATGTATAAAATACATAAATAAGTTTAAAATAAACTAATAAAATCATTATATTAACTTCAATTTGTATTAAAGACATTCCTGCCCCTCCAGAGCTGTATTCTATTTGGGAAGAGGAAAAATGTTCACACCTCGTACATTAATCAATATGACACGACAACAACAGCTGCGACTACACAAAAATTTACTTGTAGCACGATCGGTGATTGGTACTGCATTTCGTTGTACTGTACTTGTACTGTACTCTCAATGACAATAAAGTTGAATCTGATCTAATTATAATCTGAATCTAAACATGCAGGTTTTGTGAAATGAAACAAAACATGATTACATTTATTTTTCGGATCTCGCTCGCAGTTCAATCCACACTGTGACACACTAGTCTGTGTTGTTTGGCTCACCAAACACGTTCCACGCTCCTTGTGGACAGTTATGTGAAACAAACCTCAATGCCCTAAAAACACTCCACACTAGGCTGAAGTACCCCTTAAAGTAAATGGTTCTTGCTTGCAGGATGCAATAGATTATACAACCCTGTTTCCAAAAAAGTTGGGACGCTCTGGAAAATGTAATGAACAGAATGCAATGATGTGCAAATCATTTGAACCCTATATTCAATAGAATATAGTACAAAGAGAGTATATCAAATGTTGGAACTAATAAATATTGTTTTTTGAAAAATATATGCCCACTTTGAATTTGGTGCCAGCAACATGTTTAAAAAAAGCTGGGACAGGGGCAACAAAAGACTGGAAAAGTTGTGTAATGCTAAAAAAAGCCTGGTGGAACATCTCACAACTAATTTGGTGAATTGGAAACAGGTCAGTAACATGATTGGGTATGAAAAGAGCATCCCAGAGAAGATCAGTCTTTCAGAAGTTAAGATTGGAGGGGTTCACCACTCTGTGAATGATTGCACAGGCAAATAGTGCAACAATTGCGTGTAGTTGAGAATAATGTTTGTCAAAGTAAAATTGCAAAGGGTTTGTGGATCTCATCATCTACAGTACATAATATCATTAAAAGATTCAAAGAATCCGGAGAAATCTCTGTACGGATGGGACAAGAGTAGACATGTAGGGTGGCTTCTGTCACTTTGGTGATTTATGACACTGGTGGGTGGGGCTTTCAGTTTGATTTGACAGGTGTGTGGGACTTCTGGTTTGGTAGGTGGGATTTCTGGTTGGGTGGGACTTCCTGTGTGACGTATGGACTTCCTGTATGACATGTTAGTGCGGATCTTCCGGAATGACGTATGCATGTCCAGTGACTTTTTTGTAATTTATGATTGCATTGTTGTGTTCATGTTTGATGTTTAGCAATGATTGATAGACACCTCAGACAAGTGTTATAATAGTAGCAAGATGTTTGATGTTTAACAATGGGTCTTAGGGTTCCGCAATTTTAAAATCCCAGGCAATTGATAAGCATTATATCAGCGACAAGATGTTTGATGTTTAACAAAAGGACGCCATGGTTCAGGAATGCTAAATTCCCCGGCAACAGATAAGTGTTACAACAGATGTCTTATAACCAGTGGGTGTTAACATTTCATTTTTTATCAGGTGATTGGCATGGTCTGTGTATTTAAACCACGCAGACCACGGTGATGGTCATTCAGTCTTGCCTGAATAAACTTACGTACATATTACAAACCATGACGGATTGTGCAACGATCAACGTTTTGGGTGAAACACTGTTGAAAGCTACCAGGTTAACTGCTGCTCAGCAAGTCGGCAAGAGATTACAAATGGATGGTGAGGACTCGATCAACATGCCAACCCCGAAGAAACCGATGCAGAGTTTACCCCGAATACATCAACAAAATCAAGGATATGTTAGCACAGGAGTGGAAGTTGGAAGACGGGCGGGTCGGTCGGATCGGAGCGGGTCGGATACATTTTCAACCCTGAGTTACTGGAGGGTGCATTTTATGAATTGTCCGAAGGCCAAGTGCTTAAGGCTGGTGTGACTGATCAAATGGTCTTTAATGCCAGTTTATGGACCATCAATCAATCAATCAATCAAATTTATTTATAAAGCCCTTTTTACATCAGCAGTTGTCACAAAGTGCTTTTACAAAACACCCAGCCTTAAACCCCAAGGAGCAAACAACAGTACTGTTGAATTTCAGTGGCTAGGGAAAACTCCCTAAGAAGGCCGAAATTTAGGAAGAGGAACCAGGCTCAGAGGGGTGACCAGTCCTCTTCTGGCTGTGCCGGGTTAACATATCAAGAGTACAAATTGTAATAATTAATAAATGCATGTGGGCTGAGTCCAGAGTCTATTTAAACCTAGTCCAGGTTGGAAGCATGACCAGATGGACAAGGACAGGGACAACATGAGGGGGGTCAGCAGAGTGGCAGCTGAAATCATCAGGTATCGTCTTGATCTGCAACACAACCAGGAGGACTTTGGACAGGGACAGCAACGAGTCTTTCAAGCCTGGTACTCCAGAGGTGTGGGCCAGGACCTCATGTCCTCCTAAGTTTAAAACAGGGCAGGAGACAGGGAAAATTTAGAAAATGCATTCCTTAGATCTACAAGGATTTATAGTGGAGAAGGAGAACTGACCCTACTCCCCCAGCACAATAATATAGCAGCGTAAGACCTTGGGGCTGAGACGGGGGGTGCAGTGACACTGTGGCCCTATTCGGACGAGGCCCCGGACAGGGCCCAATAGGCAGGAAAGGACCACCTTTTGAAAAGTGTTTTATTTGGGCCCAAAACAGGGCACACATAATACGGTAGATGTACTGTTTAAAGTAATTGACGGAATGAAACAGTGACTCTGTTAGATTGGAACTATTTCCTGACACTGTTGGTGTGTTAGAGTGTGACTACGTACTGTTCGACTGACGTACAGCCCTGAAGCCCCGCCTTAAGCTAACACAGTCCTCAACACAGCATAAAAACAGACAGCCGCCTGTGACTATCAAGCTGCCAGCTGACTTTACGAAACATGTCTCAAGAATACAACCAACCAGAGTTTGAAGAACCCAAGGCTGAGCTCTGACTTTGTGAAGCCTTGGATGACAACACTGAATCTGGCTATGCTGCCTCGGACCCTGACCCCTCGACTCAACCGTCATACCCACCAAGAAATTATCATTGGCTTGACCGGCTAGGCGTTCAGCTAGGACCTCTTAATCTACCATACCTTTCAAATGCTGACAAGAGTTATCACAAAATGGACAAAAGGTGCTGGTCAACCGAAACGTGCCAAAAGGTGCGACCGAAACGTGCTGGTCAAGGCTTTGAATGCATCTGGTTTTCAAGCACGGCTGACCGAAGTTCACGTGGCAGCCAAGACCTTTCTGCACGAACTCAAGTCGGAGCTGAACATCACACAGAGACTGAGTGAGAATAGGGATGAATACATGGATAAATTTAATTCAGAAGCTGTATGCAACGCAGTAGAGTCTTGGTGTGACAAAAACAAAGAGACTGCCATCTAAGGATGGGTAACTTCAGTTGTTGTTTACATGTACAGTATCTCACGAAAGTGAGTACGCCCCTCACATTTTGCAAATATTTTATTATATCTTTTCATGTGACAACACTGTATGTTAAACATTATTGAACATTATTAATTCTCATTATTGACCTAATGCTCTACGATGTTGGAACAGGTTATGAAAAGTATTTACTACATTCCATCAAACGCTGATGCTTATGTGGGTAGAGAGGTTTTGAAAAGAGCGTACTTGGAGAAAAACAGGGAGATCCTCAAAAATGGTGTGGCAAATGACTGGCTACTCGCCCAGGACACATACACACTACAGAGGCCAGTAGCTATAAATTTTCAAAGAAATAGAGTTATTGTTCATGATATATATTATCAATTTCAGCTGGATTTGGTTGACATGCATGTTTATAGAGGTCATAACGATAACATGAAATTTATGTTAACATGCATAGATGTATTAAGTAAACGCCTGGATTCGTGTGCTGAGAAATAAAAGCGCTATTGAGGTAAAGCATGCATTCAAAGATTTATTAAAAGAAGGAAGAACACCCCAAAAAGTCCAAACAGACAAGGGGAAAGAGTTTTTTAATTCACATTTTGAATTTTTAATGAGGTACAACATAAAACATTTTGCTACAGGAAATGATGTCAAAGTGAGCATCATTGAGAGATTTAATAAAACAATTAAATTGCGAATGTGGCAGTATCTCAAAGCTGCCAACACTCATCACTATGTTGAGGTTATTCAAGATTTAGTTCATAGTTACAACCATAGCTACCATCAGTCTATTAAGTTGAAGCCTGTTGACATTTGTGAAGAAAATGTTACACTAGTCCTCAAGAACCTGAATGGTACAACAATGATGAGAAATGGTAATCAAAGTTACATGTTCCGAGTTGGAGATACCATGAGACTCAAAGTTGAGAGGGGCGTTTACCAAAGGCTATGAAAAAGGGTACACAAATTAATATTTTACAATGACAGAATGCATTCCACGGTTACCTCCTGTATATAGAATAAAAGATTACAATGGAGATGTGAGATCGTTGGGACCTTTTATGAACAGGAATTACTGAAAATAATCATGGCTAAGGATAAAACTTCTAGTGGAAGCTGTGATTGTAATTCCATCTATAGGAACTCTTAAAGGAGTAAGTACAGAGACAAAATTCTCTTGGCATAATTAGCAGTTTATTTGCAAATAGAGAGACGCGTCAAAATCTTACAAAATAACCCTCTAAGGAAAATACATTAACAGTCCGTATTTATTACAATTAAAAGGGGTGTGGTAAGTTACTGCCCAGCTGTCTAATGTCACATAGGTTTTACCCAAAGGGCAGGCTGTCCCCCCAACTTATCCTTCCTGCCCTAGGTGTTTACCGAGAAGGGGGTAGGGGAACATCGTAAAAGGCAGTCAACCACATTCCTGAAGAACAAAGGACAGATACCCTTATTGATTTAGGCAGATTAACAGATGGTCAGAGGTCATAATGATCCACTGCAGACATGTCAGAAACAAAGATCAGAGTTACACACCAGGTAATAGCAAAGCAGACATTTCTCAAATGTACATTAGTTCAAGAATTTCCATAACAATCCACCCTGTCTCATGAAATGTCATGTAATGTTGGCATACAACTTTTAACCAATATTACTCACAGATCATTAAACATCAACTCATTAGGCTTTAGACTACTACTAAAAATGCTAAATCTTAAACAACATGATCTTTTATGATATCATCACCCTAATAATTTGAGATCGGAACAAGTCTGAACATGTCTAGGTCCTTGTTGGCATGTCGGGAACATTACCTCTTATAACTTTAAAATCACATGTTTTCATTACACAGGACTATAACATAGTACAGCAAAAGGGTTTATGTTAAAATCACTGGTCAATGGAAGTAATTTCAGGTGATACATATATACTGACAGTGTGGGGTATGTAACATCGACACGTGGGTGTGTAAACACCAATCACTGAATACATCCTTCAATTTGTTACTGGTACAAAGTCCTTTTATGCCAATTGCTTGATTCACTAAAAAGTCCCCTCGTGGTTCCAATAAGATGTACTTCCAAAGTCATCGCAAATGTTCTGCTCCTCCAAACGTCAGACAGTCAGTTATGAACCATTTCTTGGCTGACCGATATAACAGACCGTAAAAGTCAGATGTATATTCCAAGGTGTTGTCCTTCAATAGTGCAAATGCAGGTTTCGATGACACAGCTCTAGTTGTCTCCATTCTAGCTGCTTTATCAGCCAGGATAGGAGAATCTGTGTGCTGGTTCGTGAATGCCAAGACCAGTTTTATCTAAGGGCTCTATAGCTGCAGGCTGGGTCGGAAGTGATGGTTACTAGCACCAAAAAACCTCACTTTTCCTTCTGTGACTTCAATTCATTGTGCCTAATTTTTAAACACCGAAGCCCTCCTGTAGCGTGGGTGGTGTCAACCCCAGGTTCCACTCTCAGCTACCTGGACAGCAGATGAGGTGTACCTGGTATGGACCCAACCAGCGTGACATGATGTTGTGCAGTTGATCTTTCCATGCCCCAGTAAATGTCATCCAGAACTGGGGCTTTCCTCAGCTCCCCCCCGTCGGTTGGGGGTTGCCTTCTTCATCTCAAGGCAGAATCATCAGGACTAGAATTAGTCCAACTGTCAGGAACCAGGCATTACTGTAGACTCGCTGCACCATGAGGAGTAGAATCCTCTTGCAGTTGTGGGACAGTCCGTGTGTGTGTGTGATCCATCTTATCGTGTGTGTGATCCATCTTAGCCCACCTCACAATTGTCCTTTATGCCAAAATTAGTCTCTGGGCTCCAAACAGTCTTATTGCTGAATCGCTTTCAAGTGTCCTGTACCTGTCAGTGATTTCTTGAGAAGATTAGAAAAATAACAATTCCACACCCTTCTATAGTTGGTTTAACAACCAACAAATAACAAAACTACAAGAACAGAAGAACACAATTTGCTATTACTGTTCCAATTACTCATCATCAGGTAACATAGTTTGCTTACATTGAAGTATCACTCTCAAAGAGTCATCATCTAACCAGATCTCAGTTGATATATAATTACATCTGATTGTTTTGTCTCAGAACTACAATCAAATTCACCTTTGCTTCACATAAATGATTAAATACCTTATTGCACATCAAAACATTTCACACCATCTTGAAGCTCAGCTAACATAACTGTTATTTAACCTTTAATTGCTCCACCAAATGTTGCATAGTGTCAGTTTCTCCTAAGCACTGACACATAAGACACTGTAATCCTGTCATAAAACATGACCCCCCCTTATGCTATCTCGCCAGATCTCACCCTGGAGTCGGGGGGAAGGGTCCCAATTAGAAGTGAGTGACCCAATCTTGATCTATAAACATGTTACACTTTTACACAAGGAAATAAAGAATCCAGATACAATTCCCATCTTTTTGTACTCTTCAACTCCCATCTGTACTTGATAAAATCTCAAATGTCAATTTGGCTTTCAACCTATTTGATGTTTGAAAGCTAACTGATGGTTGTAACAAGTCTAAAGGAACTGGATTTTGATCCTTTGATTGATTACAAATAGTCAATTAATTAATGTAACCAATGAATTAAATATATAAAGAAAGTATTACAATTACAGTACAATAGAGAGCTTTCCCAAACTCCACTCTGGTTTATAAGGTGTGGGGGATGGTTTACTGACCTAAGGATAACAAAACCTAGTCTTGAAGAATAGACCCCTTATCTATCCTTTTCCATCTTTATAGTTCCATTACCTTGTTACACAGGTCTTTTGACAGTTGTTTTCTGCTCCCCATGGCTCAGTATCTAGCCTGCTCAGTGCATCCATGTGAGAGCTAACAAACGAACTGACCATTTATACACAGACAATAATTGCAATTTAAAAAGCCGCAGGTGTGGGAAATTCACCTTTAATTGCCATTTTCACCTGTGTTGCATCACCTTGTGTGCCTGTAACAAGGCCAAACATTCAAGGGTATGTAAACTTTTGATCAGGGCCATTTGGGTGATTTCTGTTATCATTATGATTTAAAAAGAAGCCAAACAACTATGTGATAATAAATGGCTTCTTATGATCACTATCATTAAATAAATTACAGTTTTGTTGCAAGATCAGTCAGATTTTCCAAATCATTGCCAAAATTTCACAATTTCTGCCAGGGTATGCTGACTTATGAGCACAACTATACATAAAAATGTATACTAGCAGCAATTTTAGAGCAAAATGGGGAGTATGAACAATATGGGTAGAAGTATTGAATATTATAGATACATATGAGTGTAATATGCTTATCAATGGTACATGCAAAGAAATATTCTAATGTACATTGAATGAAACTGAAAAGACATCAGAGCATCTGGAATGTCCATGTGTGTTCATTATGGTCGTAGATCAGTGTTGCTGGCTGAGGAGCCTTATGGCCTGAGGAAAAAAAAAAAAAATTTTGAGTCTGGAAGTGCGTGCCCTGATGCTACGGTAGTATCTACCAGACGGCAGCAGTGTGAACAGACCATAGCCTGGGTGGTTGGGGTCTTTGATGATGTTCCATGCTTTCCTCAGGCATCATGTATAGTAGATGCCTTGCACGGAGGGGAGATGGCAGCCGACGACACGCTCTGCAGGCTTTACCACCCTCTGGAGGGACTTGCGGTCCACAGTGGAGCAGCTGCTGTACCAGGCAGTAATGCAGCCTGACAGGACGCTTTCAATGTTGCACCTGTAAATGTTGGTGAGAGTTTTTACAAACATGCCAAATTTTTGGAGTCTCCTCAGGAAATATAGTCATTTTTTGGCCAGATTTCCCTGCCGAGTTTGCTTGCCTGGACCAAGTGAGGTCATCTTTGATGAACACACAGAGAAACTTGAATTCGGAGACTCTCTGTCCTTCAGCTCTATCGATGTCTATGTGGGCATGACCCCCCTCTGTCGCTTCCTGAACTCCACGATCATCTCCTTAGTCTTACAGACGTTGAGAGATAGGTTATTGTCCTGGCACCATGTAGCCAGATTCTTTACCTCCTCTCTGTAAGCGTTGTTGATGATGAGACCCAGGATGGTAGTGTCATCCGCAAATTAAAGAATGGTGTTGGAGCTGTGTGTGGCCACGCAGTCATGCGTGAACGTGGAGTACAGGAGGGGACTGAGTACACAGCCCTGGGGGGCTCTGGTGCTCAGGGTCAGTGTAGAGGAGGTGAGGTTGCCCATTCTCACCACCTGAGGTCTAC
This sequence comes from Esox masquinongy, assembly GCA_016801175.1. NCBI lineage: Eukaryota > Metazoa > Chordata > Actinopteri > Esociformes > Esocidae > Esox > Esox masquinongy. The sequence continues at coordinate 70,355 of JACXGI010001593.1, forward strand.
CCGTAAGGAAGTCCAGGATGCATTTGCAAAGGGAGGTGTTAAATCCCAGGATCCTGAGCTTTGGAACAAGCTTAGTGGGCACAATAGTGTTGAATGTAGAGCTGTAGTTCACGAACAGCATCCTCACGTATGTGAGTTCTGACCTGCCGCTCGAAGCACTTCATGATGGCAGGAGACTGCAGACAGAGACAGGGAGAGGTAGAATATGGAGGTGAACAACTCTGCTAGTTGGTTGGCGCACTCCCTGAGGACACAGCCTGGAATGCCATCTGGCCATGATGAATTCCAAAGGTTCACTCTTTTAAAAGCTCTCCTCACGTCAGCCGTGGTTAGGGACAGAGCAGTTGTCCTGGTCTTCAGCAAGCCTCACTGAAGGAATTGTGTTGGTTGCCTCAAACCGTGCATAGAAGGTGTTGAGCAAAGCAGTAATCCTAGCATCACTGCTATTTCTTCCTTTGTAGTCTGTGATGTGTCTGGGGTCAGATATGTGGTAGACTCCAACTTTTGGAGTAGTTATTTTTCCATCTCTGATAGCCTTCCGTAGGTCATATCTGGATCTCCTCAAAGCCTCCAGGTCCCCAGAGCTATAGATGGAGGACCTTGCTCTGAGCTTAGCACGGACATTGCCATTAACCCAGGGCTTTTGGTTGAGGAAAATCCTGACATTGACCCCGGTACGACATTATCGATGCACTTGGAGATATATGCTGAGACAGAGTCTGTGTATTCACTAATGTCCCCATCAGCAGCAGCGTCTGCCAATCTGTTATTTCAAAGCAGTCCTCTAGATTAGTAATGGATCCCTCATTCCAGCATTGATGTGTGATCATCCTTACCAAAAGCCGGGCGGGTAAAGAGTTTGTAGCCATTGTGTATTTGTGAGTAACAATGGTCAAGAGTCTGATCACCACGGGTAAGAAAGTAAATGTGCTGGTGGTATTTCGGCATAACTTTCCTCAAATTAGCCCTGTTAAAATTGCCAACAACAATAGAAGCTGCCTCAGGGTGAGCTTCCTCTAGTCCATTTGTTACTCTGTATAGGTCTTCCAGTGCACGTGTTTTATCTGCCTGCGGGGGTATGTAGACTGTTGTGATTATAGCAGAGCTGAATACCTGTAGAAAAAAGTAGAAGAGCTGTACCTTTACAGTCAGTAGCTCCAGGTCTGGTGAAGAGCGTTGAGAATACTTCCACAATGGAAACATCCATTCCCCAGCGAGAGTTAACCATAATGCAGACCCCTCCGCCATTATGTTTACCTGACTTTGAAGTTCTGTCCTGCAGATGGAAGTGCCAGCAGGGGTGACGCCTGAATCTGGCACCGTAGGATCCAGCCGGGTCTCCACAAATGCTACAACAACAGTTCGCAATGTCCTGCTAAAAGTTAATCTGTGCGTGTAGTTGGTCCATTTTATTGTCTAGGGACTGAACATTTACAAGTAAAATGCTCGGTAATGGCGGATTGCAGTATCTCAGCCGAGATCTACATAGGATACCGGCACGTTTGCCTGTCTTCTTCCTCCGCAGTCTGCATACTGGTAAACAAATAGACAGCAGGACAAAGGAATCACAGCAAGCGCTCCGGTAAGTAGTGTGAAAGTCCGTATTCAATGATGAATGCATTTCCAAAAGTGCTAGTCGATCATACTGTATGAGCAACAGTGCAACATGAACAAAAATAGTGGTGGGCGCGCATAACCAATTTAGTGACTGATGAAGCGCTAGTTTAATTTTCTCTGGTTTTGGTTGGGTAAAATAGAATACATCCACGATATTAGCCGATCCATATAAAATGTGATTTAGTTATCTACTAATCAATGCATCTTTCTCAGAACAATGATAGGCAATAGGCCTACATGGGGTTATATCTTTTTCAGACAGGAATTGTGTAGAATATTAGGCAACTATTTGTTAGATAGCTGTAACATGGTGCTGCCTTCAAGATAAAACATGGAACTTATCACAGTATTTGAGGAGAAAAAGGTGTGTCGGGAAGCACTCTGGCTAAGGATGATGATTTGTATTTGATGCAGCCACCTCAATTCCATACAGGTAGGCCATGTGATTCTCCTTGCTTTGCATCTCAGAAAATTGCGTTAATTGATTATCATTGGCTACTGACAACATCGAATTTAAGCTAAAAGTGCAGGTGTATAATCACAGTTTGTTTCTTTAATTTGCATTTTGAAAATCCATCACTGGTGGCCCTTAAAATCGCAGGTTACGTTCGCGTGGGTAAAACGTATTTGTGTGCGGGTGTTTGTTCATGATTGTGAATGTGTATTTGCGTGCCTGGAGTTTCTGCAACGTTTTGACAATGTTGGTGGTTGTGGTGCAAAACATCAGACTTCTGCAGATTTAGTATACGCACGAAAAGCTACAGATATCTTGATTTTTATTTACAATAATGTCAATGCCCTTTTCGAGAAATTGCCGTTAATTTTTTAACAATGTTTTGAAGCAATAAAAAACATGAATAAAACACAAATAACAGAATAGGTTAACACATCCTTAGAGTTTGGGTTATGTTCAGATAAAATTCAGATTCTGGAAGATCAAGGTTTATTGGATTCATTGGAATGACTTGAATATCTGACAGACATTTAGCGTGCATTGTAGAGATGTAGCACAATCATAGTGAAGTAGAAAGCAATGGTTTAGAAACCCTTTCCAGCATAACCCATTACGTAAAATGCTAATTCTGTTTTTGGCCAGCAATGTAAACTCCAACATTGATTGATCCCACAAAAGGTGTTGGTTATAGGCTATTCCTATTTTTTTTTTTTGAGTAATCAAAAAATTACGTTACTGATTACAAATGTGGAGAGGTAACTTGTAACTGTAACGGATTACATTTAAAAAGTAACCTACCCAACCCTGCATATGTATGTATCTTTACTGAAAATTTCAATTTTCATTTAAATTCATTGTCATCAACAGTCAGCCTTGGACATTTCAGATATGCTTGCTGCCCCATTGTTATCCAATGGCAAAAGGCTAGATGTGCAGACCTGCCTGTGTAATTCAGACCATATCTCAAAATGTACAGTGGATATAAAAAGTCTACTCACCCCTGTTAAAATGCCAGGTTTTTGTGATGTAAAAGAATGAGACAAAGATAGATCATGTCAGAACTTTTTCCACTTTTAATGTGACCTATAATGTGAACAATTCAATTGAAAACCAAACTGAAATCTTGGAGGGGGAAAAATGAAAAATAAAAACCTTACAATAACCTGGTTGCATGTGTGCACACCCTCTTATAACTGGAGATGTGGCTGTGTTCAGAATTAACCAATCACATTCAAACTCAAGTTAAATAGAAGTCATTACACTCCTGCCATCATTCAAAGTGACTCTGATTAATCACAAATAAAGTTCAGCTGTTCTAGTAGGATTTTCCTGACATTTTCTTAGTTGCATCTCAGAGTAAAAGCCATGGTCCGCAGAGAGCTTCCAAAGCATCAGAGGGATATCATCGTTGAAAGATATCAGTTAGGAGAAGGGTACAAAAGAATTTCCAAAGCATTAGATATACCATGGAACACAGCGAAGACAGTCATCATCAAGTGGAGAAAATATGGCACAACAGAGACATTACCAAGAACTGGACATCCCTCCAAAATTGATGAAAAGACGAGCAGAAAACTGGTCAAGGAGGCTTCCAAGAGACCTACAGCAACATTAAAGGAACTGCAGGAATTTCTGGCAAGTACTGGCTGTGTGCTACATGTGACAACAATCTCCCATATTCTTCATATGAATGGGCTATGGGGTAGGGTGGCAAGACGGAAGCCTTTTCTTACAAAGAAAAACATCCAAGCCCGGCTGAAGTTTGAAAAACAAACATCAAGTCTCCCAAAAGCACGTGGGAAAATGTGTTATGGTCTGATGAAACCAAGGTTGAACTTTTTGCCCATAATTCCAAAAGGTATGTTTGATGCAAAAACAATATTGCACATCACCCAAAGAACACCATTCCCACAGTGAAGCATGGTGGTGGCAGCATCATGCTTTGGGGCTGTTTTTCTTCAGCTGGAACCGGGGCCTTAGTCAGGGTGGAGGGAATTATGAACAGTTCCAAATACCAGGCAATTTTGGCACAAAACCTTCAGGCGTCCGTTAGAAAGCTGAAGATGAAGTTCACCTTTCAGCACGACAACGACACATCCAAATCCACAAAAGCATGTCTTCACCAGAAGAAGATTCATGTTTTGGAATGGCCCAGCCAGAGCCCAGACCTGAATCCAAATGAACATCTGTGGGGTGATCTGAAGAGGGCTGTGCACAGGAGATGTCCTCGCAATCTGACAGATTTGGAGCGCTTTTGCAAAGAAGAGTGGGCAAATATTGCCACGTCAAGATGTCCCATGCTAATAGACTCCTACCCAAAAAGACTGAGTGCTGTAATGAAATCAAAAGGTGCTTCAACAAAGTATTCGTTTAAGGGTGTGCACACTTATGCAACCAGGTTATTGTGAGTTTTTTATTTTTCCTCAAAGATTTCAGTTTGTTTTTCAATTGAATTGTTCACGTTATAGGTCATATTAAAGGTGGAAAAAGTTCTGACATGATTTATCTTTGTCTCATTCTTATACATCACAAGAACCTGGCATTTTAACAGGGGTATGTAGACTTTTTATATCCACTGTATATATATATATTTTTTTTCAAGTCGCATACCATTTTAATCAGGACAATCTCAGCTTCATAACTAAATATGTTTGAGCTGCGCCATTCATTGTAATCCAATGCTACTGCCTAAATATATTTTCCCCATGGAACTCTGAGCTTGGCCTATTGATTTCCAATGGCGAGACATGCTGGTCTATTTAGGTGAAAATCTGAAAATGTATGTTTTTGAATTTCTATACAAGGGGAATCATTTTAATCAAGACAATCTCCTCTTTTTAATAAAATATGATTTGGCCGTGCCATTCCGTGTAATCAAACGCCAGAATAGAAATAATCAGGAGTTGCGATTTTTTTAATACTACCCAGATGCAATCGCAATTGATACAATATAGAGGGTGGAATGCTTACTTTCTACATCAGAAGTTTTTTTTCCAGTTTTGTCTTAAGAAGCGATGGCAGGAGTAAAATAACAAGAAACCAGGCAAGCCTAGTTCAGCCGGCCCGCAATAGAAAGTGTTACCATCTCGAGATTCAAACCCAGGTTGCCCACGTGAAAGGCTGTGTCATTAACCACTACACCACGGAGCTGTACATTTGCTGGCTGTCAGTATAGCCTCTTGTCTATACTGACACCTGGCATCTGTATATCCTGAACAAATCCTCTTTTGCCACTGGCCGTTTTAATAGTTAATTGGCCATTTGTGAATGATATTGATACAGTTAAACTGACTAACGTTTCTTACTAAGTTTACCTCCACCACAAATAGCGTCTATGTATGCCGTTTGCCCCGGCCGTTTTAACAGCGTATTAGCCAGTAATAAGCGTTACCGGTATCTACTAATTTACTGGAATAGTCATAAGAATTGAACAATTGCTAGCGAGTCTGCCAAAGCTATTTCATTTCATGGCATAAGAACATTTTTCGTTCATTTTTTTCTTTCATTTATACAGTAACTATCAATAAAGGCGACGATAACTAACTTTTTCATCAAGTGAAAAGATGAGAGAATCGTGGAATCTACCAGAAATAATTAATAAATGTCGTTGCTCTCAATATATTCGAACTTAGGTCTTCCACATCAGAGGCACGTCTTTAACCACTACGCCACGGCATTACACGTTTCAGCAGCCGCTAGACTCCATTGAGGATTGTGTTAAACTGACTAATATTTCTTATGAAGTTTACCTCCACCATAGTGTCTATGAACTGTATTGCTTTTGCCACTGGCCATTTTAACAGCTTATTAGCCAGTAATAGGCTTACTAGTATCTACTAACTTCCTAGGAATAATCATAAGAATTGAGCAATTGCTAGCGAGACTGAAGATGAACTTTTCCATGCCAGAAACAATCGCAATATAACCGTATACAGTTTCAGTTAAGGCTTACTATGACGTAACTACTATGCGTACTTTGAAAATCCACCAGAAACAGTCGCAATATTACTGTAAACTGTTTTATTTCAGGCTTACTATAATTTAGATGCTAAAGGTTTAACCAGCGAAGGTTTTGTGTATATGGAATAATTCATAATGCGTACATCGCTTCGCCTGCGAGGAGATATGAACTCAGGAGCTATAGTTCACAAGTCCGCTTCTCTAACCACTATGCTATATTTAACAAGGGTCAGTCAGTCAGTCATTCAGTCACTCACTATGGCCTCACGCTAGCGTTCCAGCTTAGCCAGCATTCTTTAACGGTTTTACAGGTGTGGGTGATTTTGAAGCGATAAATGGGTATGCTAGTGGCTTATTGACGCTAGTCTCACGCTATGCGTTAGCAAAGAAAACTACACAATGTTAATTAATCCAGTGAACCCAATTTAGTTCAATTGTTGAAGGACTTTGTCTCTGAGGATTTACAAGGAGGACGAGGACCAGTTAGCCATTTGGGTGACCGGAAAAGCACAAATTTCCACTGGCAACGTTGGATAAAACTGTTATCATAGAGCTGCTAATGGCCTATTACCTGTGGTTGTTCTTTTATCAACAAAGACGATCGGGGACCCGAGTGCCTATTCTTATGAGGTTGGGCATTTCAATTGACACAACGACTAGGTAATTTCCAAATGTTATTTGGCTTATTTAACATGAAAAGACACCATGACACAAAGCATGAACACAATTATAGCTCATATACTGGGACAGAGAGACTGCAAAAAGTGAATCAGTTGAATCTACTTTATCCGTTCAACAAGGTCGGTTCACTCACGCAAACAAAGCCCAGGAGAGTGCCACAAGAGCTAGCTATGAAGTAGCACAGCTAATAGCGTGGCATGGAAAACCATTTATGGAAGGTGAGTTTATCAAGCAATGCCTCAATACAGTGGCAGAAGTAATATTCCCTGAGAAAAAAACAGTAGATAATGAATGTGAGTCTTGCTAGGAACACTGTGGCACGAAGGATTGAGGACTCGTCTGCAAGCATCAAAAGTCAAGTTGCAGAAAATGCAAAGAAATGTGACTTCTCAATTGCGTGCGATGAGACCACTGACATAACAGACACTGCGCAGTTGTTAATCTTTTTGCGGGGAATAGATTATTTTTTGGTCTGCTTGACCTTCAAAACATGACAGGAACTACAATAGGGGTGGATATTTTTAAGTCGGTATCCGTGGCCATTAAGCAAGCTGAACTACCTTGGCAAAATGTGGAGTGACAACAGACAGGGCTCCAGCTATGACAGGTGCTCAGAACGGACTAGCAACCTTTGTGTGCAAGGAAGTGAGCGAGGCAGGGTGTCATGCAGTCCAACTTCACTGCATAGTACACCAGGAGGCCCTGGGCACAAGAGTCATTAAAATGGAGAATATTATGGGCACAAAAATTGTGAACTGTATTCGCTCAAAAGCACTCAACCACAGGCAGTTTTGTGCATTTTGCTCTGAAATTGAGGCAGAGTATGGAGATTTAGACAACCATTGCGATGTTCGTTGGCTCAGTCGTGGTACTGTACAAAAGTGAGTTTTCTCGCTACGAAAATAGATTTATCAGTTTCTGCGGGACAAGAAACAACCACGAGAGGAACTCTCAGACACAGAATGGGTAGCAGACCTTGGATTCATGGCTGATCTAATGGGGCATTTAAGTACACTCAACACCAGCTTACAAGGCAAACATGCTATTGTGTCGCAAATGCATGCGAGCATTAAAGCTTTCGTGATGAAGCTTTGTTTGTTCCAGAAACAATTGACAGGAAAAAATACCACACACTTTCTGTCCCTGCGCGAGGCAATGGACACTTATACCAACGCAAACATTTCTGACAAAATTGGTAAATACATGGATGTAATTGTGGCACTATAATCTGACTATGAATGCCACTTTCAAGATTTCAGACATATTGAGGATGACATGGAAATTTTCTCATGCCCTTTCACAATTGATGTAAATAATGCACCTGCCGACCAACAATTGGAACTGATAGAAATGCAGTGTGAAGACATGCTGCGCAGTCGTCATCAGCAGCTCCCTCTCTTGGAGTTCTATCACAGTCTGGAGGAGACCAGATTCCCTCATACAAGGACCCACGCTAAGCACATGCTCAGTTTATTCGGGTCAGCATACATGTGTGAGCAGACCTTTTCACTCTTGACATTGATCAAAAATCGTCTAAGAACCAGTTTGACTGACTCCCATCTATGTGACAATCTGAGAATGACAACCACCAGCCTTTCACCCGACTACAACCAAATACTTGGAGCCAAATCATAGCTTCACTGCTCACATTAATTAGAGCTGGTAAGTGAAGTCTACCAAGCTTAATGTTTTCATTTGAAATAATGATGTCCTGGTCTAGTAAAAACATTTAATGTTATGAATTATCAGTCTTCTAAGGTCGACATTTCTGTATTATGAATGTTTTATTCTAATATTTTGAGATACTGGATTTTTGATTTCCATGAGCTGTAAGCCGTAATCAAGATTGAAACAAAAAAGGCTTGAAATATTTTACGTTATGTGTAATGAATCTAGAATATATGAAAGTGTTATTTTTTATTTGAATTACGGAATAAAATGAACTTTTCCATGATATTCTAATTTTTAGAGATGCACCTGAAGGGTGTGGTTACTACTTGGGTTTGTGTACATACAAAGCTGTAAAATGAATGGTGTGGTTTATACACGTTGGGGCTTATGAACGGGGAATTACGGTAATTGCACTACAGCCAAACAGATTAATAAGGAGATTGCACATCAATTTACTAACTTAGAAGTAAGTACGCATAAAGGCAAGTGTTATCTAACATGAACATGAATTTGTATTCATGAATTTGTATTCATTTGAGCAACACAAGTTGCCTGTATACAGGTTACACACTTCAAGAAGAGAAGTTAATGTAGCAGTAGCTAACAATCTCTAACTTTGTTAGGTAAGTATAAATGCTACAATGTCAACAAACTTGAGACACAAAAGTCCTCATACAATAATAATTGTTCTACTTGTGCATGATGAATGATGAAGAGCCTTAAGCACAAGGATGACAAAGGATTGAAATCTAGAAACCCATGTGTTTTACTGTAGAGCAACTAATGAACAATGATGCTTCCTGTTTGCAATGTCCTGTTTCAAATTAAAGGGAAAACAAACACCAGTAGATCTAAATCATATTGAAGGAAATATATGGTCCGGTGCAGTGTGGGTAAAATTATTTCAAACGAATGTTTTGCTTCCTGGATAAATATTTGGATAATTTAATAAAAAATCCAAAAGTAATTCTCCAGTTCCTTTATCTGTAATAATCCACTGCCATTTACTATGCAAACCTAGGTACGGTAGAACATCAAAGAACAATAAACCTAGTGGTTACTTTGGATTATGCCGCTGAACAAAACCGGGACCTTAATATGCACTCAACTAAACAAAAAGTGACAACATGCTTTGGGTAATTTGTTCTTCCCTTTGATGTCCCCTCTTTTTCTCATTAGGGGTTTGTAACTGGGGGCAAGGATGGAGTGGTCGAACTATGGGATGACATGTTTGAGAGGTGTCTGAAGACATACGCCATCAAAAGGTCTTCACTGACTGCAGCATCTAAAGGTGTTCTTCACTTCATCTCTATCCAGCATTTCATTGCTCCCAAAAGCAGGCATTTGAGTATGCAAATGGCAGAAAACTTAAGTGTTTATCATTTTAATAACCCCCCTGACTTGTAAGGTTAATGACCTGTCATCTGGCCTGTGGCAGTAAACAACTTCCTCATCACATTCATTTTGAAAGATTGTTTTATCATCTATGCATACATGAATAAAGATGTAGTCATTGGTATGTAGACTTCTCTCATTTCTCTGTTGATTAGTTGAATAAATATTAATGCCAGCTATAATCAGCAGAAATTGTTTGTTTTTTTGGTTTCATTTGCTTGCAGCTAATTTTGGAAGGTATGTTTGCATTACCTTCTGCTTGCGTTTCTTAGGATTGTTGCTGGAAGACAATCCTTCCATCCGCGCCATCACTCTTGGACATGGACACATCCTTGTGGGGACTAAAAATGGAGAGATTTTGGAAATTGATAAGACCGGCCCAATGACCTTGTTGGTTCAGGTACACAGAGGTGGTGGGAGCCATTAGCTATATATAGATTTAAAGATCAAAATTTTCAGAAATGTTTACTCTGTTTCTGTGCATGTTTGTTTTAGGGTCACATGGAGGGTGAAGTATGGGGTCTGGCTGCCCACCCTCTGCTTCCGATATGTGCCACTGTGAGTGATGATAAAACACTCAGAATCTGGGAGCTCTCAACCAACCACCGCATGGTGGCTGTCCGCAAACTTAAAAAAGGTAGCTGCTTTTATTCTGTTCATTTTTAATGTTGTTTCTTTAATAACTTTAAAGACATCCGCAGCCTCCCAAAAATAACTACTTGAAGACGTTTCTATTTATTAGCAAACATCCTAAAAGTGGTCCACTCAAAACTAAGTATTACAACAAAAGGAATTCTTCAATTTTACCAAAATATAGTATTTTTGATTTGCTAAAAGAATGACAATGCATCATATCTAAGGTTGCTTTTTATTTGAGGCGGTAGATGCTGTGCCTTTTCTCCTGATGGGAAAGCCTTAGCAGTGGGCTTGAATGACGGTAGTTTCCTTGTGGTGAACGCTGACACCTTGGAGGATATGGTGTCCTTCCACCACCGCAAAGAAATCATCTCAGATATCAGGTTCTGCCAAGGTAATTCCATGAAGTGGTCATCTGTTATGTATTGCAATTGCAAAGTATATGCAGAGCTGAGGTTGAGTGGTAACTCCCAGAAATGTCACACTTGCTCGGAACCCCTCTGGTTTTCTTACTGTCTGAGTATACATTTTTGTGATAGTTTAGAAATATTTACTGACAAAATATGGTTACTTTTTTGTGCTTTTTACAGCATTTAGACATGTATGTATGTTACAGTTTTTTTTAATACTACAGCTTTATCCCCATTCCAGATGCTGGAAAATACATTGCTGTGGCTTCACATGACACTTTTGTTGACATTTACAATGTGCTGACCAGCAAGAGAGTGGGCATTTGTAAAGGAGCTTCCAGTTACATCACCCACATTGACTGGGATACCCGTGGTAAGTGAAAGGAATAGAATACCCAGACAGATGTTTTTTAAGGTCTAGTGTTTAATTCCACTGCGCACATTACAGATGTATTCCCATGGCAGTGGGAGTTTTAATTCTGCCCTAAACTCCCCTTTGACTTTCTTCATTTCTATACCAGTGATGGTTATACAACTTTTTTTAATAATTATTTTACAAGGTAATTATTATTTAGAGCAATGACTTGGGAACAATCTGGATTAAATGTCTTGCTCAGGGACAACTTTACAAGGTTTCAGGTATTAGAAGCTGCATCCTTTTGTTTACTGGCCCAACACTCTTGACCACTAGGCTACCCTTGACGCCCTAATTGTTTTGTCTCATACTGTTGGATGTGTTCTTGTATAGTTTAAGGTGATTTTCTTTTTCTGTCAGAAAATTTGTAAAATTTGTAAGCTTGCTATTAATTTGTAAGCTTGCTATGCCCCCTTTTCACTTACATGTAAACTGCTCTAACAATTCAGTGCTAAAATATATTTTTTCAATTGTTTAATTCTAAATACAGGGAAATTGCTACAAGTCAACACTGGTACCAAAGAACAACTCTTTTTCGAAGCCCCAAGAGGAAAGAAACAAAATATCAATACTGCGGAGGTTGGAATATAGAAAAAATATTTATTAAAATGTCTTTCATAGTGATTATGATGTTGAGCACAAATATGTAAACATTTGTCTCCGTTTCCAGTTTGAAAAGGTAGAGTGGGCCACCTGGACCTCAGTCTTGGGACCCACCTGCGAAGGTATCTGGCCCACACTTAGTTGTGTCAATGCTGCTTCTCTCACCAAAGACCGGAAACTGCTGGCCACTGGGGATGACTTTGGCTTCTTAAAGCTCTTTGGTTATCCTTCCAAGGTAAGTAAATACAAGTTGGAAGTTGAATCAAAAAAAACGATTATAATGTGTTTATTTCCAAAAAACTTAATTCGCTTTGTTAGTGGTCCCTGTAGTAACATGTTTTGCCAAGAAGAACAAAAACAATGCATGCACCATTCTGTTGCCTACCTTGTTTTCAGGGACAGTTTGCCAAGTTTAAGAAGTATGTGGGGCACAGTGCCAATGTTACCAATGTACGATGGTCCAACGATGACACCATGCTGCTCTCAGTGGGGGGAGCTGACTCAGCGCTCATGATTTGGGCCCGGGAGCTGTCGGGACACAAGGAGAGCAAAGCAGTGGACAGCGAGGAATCAGATGACGATGCAGAGGAGGACGGAGGTATGCTTGGAATGTGCTGTAGCTGGTTAAATTCTTTCTCCTTATAGTTGTCTTTTTTGTGGTTGTATTTATTAATGATTTAAATGTTTTAGCCCCAGAGTTGCTTTTGTCTCTCTGTAGGCTATGACAGCGATGTTGCTCGAGAAAAAGTGATTGACTACATCACCAAGGTTTATGCAGTCAGCATCAGGGCCATGGCTGGAATAAAGCCTCACCAACGAGAGAAAGAAGTTCCCGTGGAGGAAAGGTACAATATGGTCATCAGAAATATTTAAACAATCTATGTTATGATTAACATATTTTGTGTATATATTGATCCTATAAGGAAGCTTATCCAACAGAAAATAACTGGTTTATCTGACCAGATGACAACTAAAATATTACTTAGTATACAATATATCCTATGATGAGTTTTTTTGTGTCTTCTGCTGGCTGTAACCAAAGACCAGTTCGTTCTGGTTATCATTAAGTGCACTGTGATATTTGGGGAATGGCTGTTAATCCATCTATTGACTGGGAGGTAAGGTTGCGCTATTCCTATCCAACTTTCAGAGGTTGCTCATCTAATTTATGCTTTCTTGTACCATCATGTCAAGATGCGGTACACTAAGTCAAACTGTGATTGCACTATTTCGTATGCGTGGTGGTGCTAGAGATCTGATAATGCTTTTTTTTTGTTACTCTCACTCCTCTCTTTCTGTTCTCTTGTTTTGTTCGAGTAATCAGAGAGAAAATACATATTTCTAATTTCGCACAATTTCAGACAAGGCTGGTTTTTAGTATATCAAATAAGTAAACATTTTTCTTTCAGCTTCTACTACATTCCAGGGTTGGAAGTCGTTTTATTGACTCCTCATACTCACTTTAGACATTTAGACACGCATTACTATACCCCTACCCTAATCCATGCTGGATTAGCTAATACCATTCTGGTCCCGTCGGTAAGGGAAAAGAAGGAAACAAATTGTGTTATTGTTTTAATTCAGTCTTGTAAATGTTAGGGGAAAGAATACACACAGTGCCCCTTTAAGAAATTAGAGTTTGGTAGCACGGAACAGGTTGTTTTTTGCCGGACTGTGTAAGTGGAGCCAGCCAAGAAGAGTGAATGTCTCTTACCGACTGAGTGACTGACTGACTGATTGACTACCTCTTGTTAAATAGCGTAGTGGTTAGAGATGCAGACCTGCAACCGCGTTCGAATCTCATCACAGTCAAAGCAATTTATGCAATAGGATTTGTTCCGTATAGATAAAAACTTTGTTGGCTGTAACCTTCAGTATCTATGTTATAGTAAGCCTAAAATAAAACTGTTCGCAGTTATGTTGCGACTATTGCTGGTGGATTTTCGAAGTTCGCATCCATGCATGCTTTCTGGGTCAGGATAGACAAAAACTTTGCTGGCTACAACCATCCGTAGCTACGTTATAGTAAGCCTAAAATAAAACTGTTCACGGTTGTATTGCAACTATTTCTGGTGGATTTTCGAAGTACGCATCCGTGCATGATTTTTGCAGTAATATAGGCTAGATCAAAACCCCTTGGGCAGTATAATAGTAGGGGTTTCCACGATTCTCTCATCTTTTCACTTGACGAAAAAGTCAGTTATCGTCACCTATATTGATAGTTATTGTATCAATGTCATTCACGAATGAAAGAAAGACGAACGCTTTTGCGCCATGAAATAGCTTTGGCTGTGTTAAGTTCAAGTAGTAAGTTAGATTCTAGTATGCCTATTACTGGCAAATAAGCTGTTAAAACGGCCTGTGGCAAAAGCCATACATATCATAGATGCTATTTGTGGTGGAGGTAAACTTAATAAGAAACAAAATATTCAAACTTGGCGTGATGTTTATGCATGACCAAATCATCTAATGTCGAGATGCTATACCGACACTGTACAAACGTATAGCACTGTGGTGTAGCGGTTAAAGACACAACCACTCACGTGGGTGACCCGGGTCAAATCATCTAATGTCGAGATGCTATACCGACACTGTACAAACGTATAGCACCGTGGTGTAGCGGTTAAAGACACAGCCACTCACGTGGGTGACCCGGGTTTGAATCCAGTGAGGGAGGTAACTATGTTTATCACATTTAATTGCAGGCCGGCTGAACTTGGCTTGCCTGATTCCTTTTCTGTTTTTTTTTTGCCGGAGCGCGTAAGTGGAGCCGGCCAAGAAGAGCAAATGTCTCTTACTCAGTGTCTGACTGACTGACTACCCATTGTTAAATAACGTAGTGATTACAGATGCGGACTGTCATGTGGGCGACCGGTGTTTGATCCTTACCTCCGACAACAAAGTATGCATCAGGATTTCTTCAGGATAGACAAAAACCTCGCTGGCTACAAGCTTCAGTACACTGAAAAAAAAGCGTCTTTGATTTTACTTGATTCAAATGTGTACATCGGTTCCACACGAATGAAATACATACGATTAACAATTATTATTATTCTTAATTAAGTAATTTATTTTACTCAAGCACAAATAATGAAATCAGGTAAATTCAACACAATTTCATACAATTAAGTTACACGAGAGCATAGTAAAGTGCAACATCTATTTTGATTGACTGGTAATTTATAAAATATCAACAATGGAATGATTAAAATGTATGTTTACATAAACAAGAGCATAGTAATGTGCAACAACCATTTTGATCAACTGTCTATGTAAAAGATATCAGCAATGAAACTATTAAAAATATAAATGAGAGCATATTATGTGCAACAACCATTTTGATAAACAGAATATCAACAACAGGAAAACTAACTTTTAACAATATGTAAAAAGAAAAAAAAACGGAGATTTTATGTCCAACAAGAACTGCCTTAATCAAGAATGCATATTACATATGTAGAATATCTACAATACATACAACAAGCCTTTGTGTGTGTGCATGTGCTAACTAGTACCAGTCTGGATCCTGGCCATAGCCCCATGGCTCCTAACTCCATCTTCATCCAGATCCTCTGCTGTGGTGACCACAGCTGACATCCAGGTCATAGGTAGGGAGTCAGGCTGCTGCCTCGGCAGAGGCCAAGGGTTGCACAGGGAGAGAGAGTAGAGTCTTTATTATCCCCTAGGGACAATTTGTTTTGCAACACGCAATAAAATAGAATACATGGTCATAAATATACAAGGCTGGATAGAAAAACACAAAAACCCAACAATAGACAATTGACATGCAAAGTAGCTAAACATAACTATGGCTTATTAAGAAAATGTGTTGCAGAAGGAATAATTTAACATTTGACCCTATTGGTTTTAAACTGAGGCATCCGGCATCTGCGTGCTGAGGGAAGAATATGAAATTCAACAAATAAGGGGTGTTGGGAGTCTGTCAGAATAGACCGTGCCATGCCAACCGCGTAGTGTGGAAGATGGAAAATGTTAGCAATTTATTATGAAAAGAGACTCACCAGTCGATCATATAACAGTTGACTATTTCAGTTTAATTTTGTGGATCCATGGGAACAATCGTCAAAACAGAGACAAGAACAAGTACAGAGTAGTATCATAACAATTGTTCTGACCATACATTATTGCTTTCACCACTTTATACCCCTCCTTTGTCAGCTCCTAAAATATTATCTCTTATGCTACAAGAAAACAAGTCATCATACTAATAGGAAAACAAGATAGAACCCTACACTGTCATGGCAACCATAGCTCTAGGTCAGAGTTTACAGACCTTCTGATCTGAGCTACCCCTAGTCTCTGTCCTGCCCAAATGGAATAAACAGAGGAGACACCGGCAACTTCGCCTTGGAGCCATCTATAGCTGGGCCATAGATAGGTTGAGGCCTGGCACCTTCATTTGTGGCTATAATCACTTCTAAGAACAGGGCATGCTGACCTAGGTCTTCTATCTGTGGCATCCATGAAGTCTAAAGCAAATTCAGGCCTAGTCTAAAACAGTCCATTTGTTACACTGGATTTTGCAGAATAATCGATAAATAAGGATATGGTAATAAATACATTTTCTACAATTTCTCCCTTTTGTCCCATCAGGGACAACACAAGAAAGTAATTTACATTTTAAAAGAACACATTTATTACATAAATAAAACATCCTGGATCTTAAGGACCAGGAGGGCATAGTTACTTTACAGCTGAATAAAACACAGACAATCAAGACAGCTGTTATGGTTATGCAAATTACATCTGGCTCTTCTTCCGCTACGGGAGGGTCCAGCCGCCGGGGTCCATCATCGTAGTCGTGCTGCGGTTTGCCACACTGGGCCAAGGCCCTGTCTGGGTTTGATGTATACCATCGTGGCAACTCCAGGTTAACTATGTGAATATTTTACCTAAGTGTGGACTTGTTGTGTAGTCAGTATATATGGGCATCAGTAAATCAGTAAGTCAATGAATAAATAGGTTCATCTGGGAGAATCAGTCATGTTAAACATTGGGATGTCTCAAACTAAGGCATGTCTCTCAGTTCTATACTAAACTGATCCTTTGTGCAAAACAACACACTCAGAGCCAGTCGGCAGCTAATATACATGAAAAATACTAACAGGCCTATAACTACTAAGATCAAAATGACTATACCAACCAGCGTAGGAATTTCATAGCAGCCCTTCGCTCTGGCTGTGATGCCCCGAAAATCATTGTATGCCCTATGGCCACTATGGCCTTTGTGCCCCTGTCACTCTGAAAAACTCACGGTCAGCAGTTTGTTTGAAAGTTTGTTTGTAGTTCGCCATTGAGAACAACCACAAGAACGGACTACATGCAGGTAAGCAAGCTAGCTAGTTATCGATAGATAGCTGACTCATTTAGTGATTACCTGAATCAAAACCTCTCTGTTTTGGAAGGTGTGTTCATGAGCAACTGGGAGGTGGGAAAGATCTGACCTCCGAGTGGGAGAATACACCTGAACGCTTTTTGGAAACTCAGAGAAGTAACGTTAGGTTTCACATTATTCGACATGGCAGCGTTTGTGGTGAAAGATTAGAAAACAAGAATTACTTGCTCCGTGCACAAAAAAGACTGTTTATTTTTTTATTTAGGTCGTACTCATTAGCGCAGGTGATTGTGATGTAAAAGGATACTTCGCGGTTTACTTTTGGGTAACTGAGGTAATGTTATGCCTCTCGCTAGCTAGCCTTAACGTTACTTAACTGTCAATATCATAGCCTGTTTGTTGTCGTCATGTGAACGCTCCCAACTGAAATGAAACTGATTCCAGAATCTATAAAAATGTTGAGGGGGAGTAGATGTAATTTCAAGAATTAAAACATGACAATTTAACTTTTTATGTGGAAAAAAACATCAGTTATAATAAGTTATTATTCAAAATATGATATTAAAAAAGTGAATAATGTATGTTTTTATGCCATGTTTGTTTTTTTCCTATCACCACATCAAGTTGTTTGTTTGTAAGCTCCAAATCCTCTTATTTCACTCAATGGCCTTTGTGCCCCAAACATTTTTGTGAAACTGAAGGCCAAATGGCCTTGCCCCTAAAATGATGAAATTCCAAGCCTGATACAGTGGATATAAAAAGTCTACACACCCCCGTGAAAATGCCAGGTTTTTGTGATGTAAAAGAATGAGACAAAGATCATGTCAGAACTTTTTCCACTTTTAATGTGACCTATAATGTGAATAATTAAATTGAGAAACAAACTGAAATCTTCGAGGGGGAAAAATGAAAAATAAAAACCTTACAATAACCTGATTGCATAAGTGTGCACACCCTCTTATAACTGAGGATGTGGCTGTGTTCAGAATTAACCAATCACATTCAAACTCATGTTAAATAGAAGTCATTACACACCTGCCATCATTTAAAGTGACTCTGATTAATCACAAATAAAGTTCAGCTGTTCTAGTAGGATTTTCATGACATTTTCTTATTTGCATCTCAGAGCAAAAGCCATGGTTCGCAGAGAGCTTCCAAAGCATCAGAGGAATCTCATTGTTGAAAGATATCAGTCAGGAGAGGGGTAAAAAATAATTTTCAAAGCATTAGATATACCATGGAACACAGTGAAGACAGTCATCATCAAATGGAGAAAATATGGCACAACAGAGACATTAACAAGAACTGGACATCCCTCTAAAATTGATGAAAAGACGAGCAGAAAACTGGTCAGGGAGGCTTCCAAGAGGCCTACAGCAACATTAAAGGAACTGCAGGAATTTCTGGCAAGTACTGGCTGTGTGCTACATGTGACAACAATCTCCCGTATTCTTCATATGAATGGGCTATGGGATAGGGTGGCAAGACGGAAGCCTTTTCTTACAACCAAAAACGTCCAAGCCCGGCTGAAGTTTGCAAAAACAAACATCAAGGCCCCCAAAAGCACGTGGGAAAATGTGTTATGGTCTGATGAAACCAATGTTGAACTTTTTGGCCATAATTCCAAAAGGTATGTTTGGCGCAAAAACAACACTCCATATCACCCAAAGAACACCATACCCACAGTGAAGCTTGATGGTGGCAGCATCATGCTTTGGGGCTGTTTTTCTTCAGCTGGAAGGGTGGAGGGAATTATGAACAGTTCCAAATACCAGGCAATTTTGGCACAAAACCTTCAGGCGTCCGTTAGAAAGCTGAAGATGAAGAGGAAGTTCACCTTTCAGCACGACAACGACCCAAAGCACACATCCAAATCCACAAAAGCATGGCTTCACCAGAAGAAGATTAACGTTTTGGAATGGCCCAGCCAGAGCCCAG